>CM029273.1:17577936-17625939 GCA_016920895.1 Vaccinium myrtillus
AGAAGGTGAGAGCGAGGGTGAAGATGACAAGGCAGAGGTAGATAGAAAGATAATGGCGCTCCAGAGGATTGTACCAGGAGGTGAGTCACTTGGGATTGAGAATCTGTTTGAAGAGACTGCAGGGTACATACAGGCGTTGCAGGGTCAACTGAGGGCCATGAGAGTTATCGCTAGCTTCTTTGAAGGGTTAGAAGGTGAGAAGAGAAAGGTTGGGGGTTAAATGTTTTGATTTTAGAAACCTTGTGGGTACATAGGTTTCATAACAGATTTCTTGTTTTTTTCTTTTCAGTTTTTTAGGAATATGTCTTTGTTCTTTTGTTGGGGGGTATGGCCGCTGGCCAACCATAATGGCTGTATGGGGGGTTTTAAGATTTTCTTTTCCTTTGTTTTTCTTTATTAATTTCTTATTTATAGAAATGTTCTAATTTGGATATACTTGCACGAAGAGTTCAAGAGGATGCACAGAGGCAGCTGATGAGTTATTTGTATGCATTACCTAAGTATAAACAAAATATGTTCTTATGAAATCCAAGTTTTGGCTATGATTTTAGGATGGAATTCTCTAAACATCAATCACGTCAAGAAGTCATATTGATTAGACATCAACTAATATTTGACAAAGATTATTTGGGGATAATGATGAAATCATAAGTAGATTTTCTGATCAAAGCCAATGACTTCGATGGGGTCAATTTTCAGGATTCCAAGCTTCTTGTTTGATCCTTATATATAGATTTCAGAAGTTTGTGGTTTGGTGGTTCTTTAGGCTTTTAGTTTGTCTTTGTTTGGGGTGTTTGGTCGATTTTTGCTTTGGGGCATTTTTTCTCATTGGCGGGTTTTGGTTGATTTCTTACCAGCCTCGGCTTGTTATTTTTCCTTTAGATCCTACCGGCAGGTGTCTATCGGAGTGAGGGGTGCCTTTTTTGTGGATCGGCTCTTTCTTTGTCATGATGCTTCGTGTCTAGGATCATTTTAATCTTTGTAATTTGTTTTTAAATATTAATCAATCTTTTTTTTCTTTTTTAGAAAAAACTAATATTTTATAAAAAAAAATACGTTCCCGGACGGGATTGAAACTCACTTTTCTCAAGATAAAGGTCCTTATGAAAAAATGAGTCTAGAGCATTACTGTTACTTGATCAAGTATAACTTTGGCTTAGTGATGCTATGGACGAGCAGAGATGCATCACAAAAAGGACCAACATGAATCCAAATCCATAATTTTAACGTCAAATTGGTATACCACACAGAGTTATACAAGAATATTGAATCCGAGGACCGAACCAAAAGTCTACGGTCCAATGTAAGGCAATCCGTATCCAAACCAAAAGTCTACGGTCCGGTTCCGAAACAATCAAAAAAATCACGGTTCGGTTCACGGTTTATCCACGGATTATAACATTTCACAAAATAAAAATATATATTCCACATTCACATTCTCAATGTAACTTTTGGAACAAATTCATCAGTAGCTTTTAAGTTTTAATAAACAACACCAAGTCACCAACAACATTGCTTCAAAATGATTCAAAGAGATTCACATTCAAGAGAGTAAACACTAGCAGTAGTAAAAAGATGCAGAAACAACATAATATAAAGCGAGTAAACAAAAGTCTTCACCACAACCAGACCCGAGTCTGGGAGTAGCTAATATACGTGCAAGCAAAATTACAATTGTTAATTACAGTTTGCACCTTTACTTTTCAGTTATACCACATTCACCTATTTAGGGTATAAAATTAAGAATAATATGTTTAATTATAATTCTTATCCCAATATTATATATATATATATACAAAAAACTTCCAATCCAAACTCCCGGATTTTATAACGTCCGGACCTCCACCGTCCCAATATTTTTTGAAAATCCGAACCGTTAGATGTGTTTAAAACGTGATTTTAAGGTCCAACGCAAAGATTTGGCAAAAAAAAATACCCAGAAGGGCTTGATCGGACGATTTTCATAAAATCTTTTTATAGCGTTTTTGTGAAAAATCGTCCGTCAAGCCGATCTTCCGGTATTTTTTTGCCAAATCTTCGCGTTGACCTTAAAAAACACGTTTAAACACATCTAACGGTTCGGATTTTCAAACAAATATTGGAAGGTGGAAGGTCCTGTCCTGGTTTGGATGTGAAGAAATCCATATATATATATATATACATCCACTTCACATCCAAACTCCTTAACTTAATAAGTTACGGACCTCCACCTTTTAGTCACTTTCCCGGACCAAATTTTGACGATCCGAACTGTTATATAGCATTTTGTGAAAAGCTCCCGATCAACCCCTTCCGGGTATTTGTTTTTGCCGAATCTTCGCGTTGGACCTTGAAAACACCTTTTAAACACATCTAACGGTTCGGATCGTCAAAATTTGGTCCGGAAAGTGGAGTCCGGACGGTAGGTCTGTAACTTAAGGTTTGGAGGTGAAGCTCACTGTATATATATATATATATATATATTTTTTTATTGATTAAATTCTCACGGTCCGGTTCGGTTTATCCACGGTTCTTTTATGAAAATCCATGGACCGAACAGCGACGCACGGTTTTCTAATTTTCCAATCCATGTCCAGACCATTAATCCACGGACCCAATTCAAAACCTACGGTTCGGTTCGGATTCACGGTTCGCGGGTTTTTTTTACAGCCCTAATTTTAACGTTAAATTGGTATACCACACAGATTTATACAAGAATATTGAACTTAAGATCATGAAGGGCTATATAGATATACGCTCTTGATAGGGGTGCACACGGTCCGGATTGGACCGGTTCCCTTTAGTTCCTAGCGGCAAGTGTCTATCGGAGTGAGGGGTGCCTTTTTTGTGGATCGGATCTTTCTTTGTCCTGATGCTTCGTGTCTAGGATCCTTTTAATCTTTGTAATTTGTTTTGAAAATAATCCTAACACGTGGGTTGGTCATCTAACGTGGGGTTCTACGGTTATCTATATGCAAAGGCCGGTTTTAGTTTAAAAGTGTACCCCGGACTCAAAGCCAAAGCTGTCTCCCACCGCCAAGGATCCCACAAGGCGATGGTAATAGCGACAATTGTGACTTATCACGGTCGGGGGTGCTGAGCATTTCGGGACTCCCCGTCACCAGCAAGCCGTGCTGGTAACCATGCACGTGCAATGCAAAAGTCCATAAAAACAACATTTTCAAAATCCCTTAAACATTTTTCAAGTTTAGCTCTCAATGATTAATACACATTTTATAAAATCACACATAAGTGTAATAATACTAAAATATGTATTAACCAGAGTCCCCAGCGGAGTCGCCAGCTTGTGAACACCCCGCAGAGTTGTCCACGAAAACGGTTGTGGTTTGGAAAACGGTTTGATCGATTGGATGGAGTCGTCACCTGGTTTGAGGACCATACCCGAGAAACCATTTTAAAAAAATGACTTTTTTGCCCTTGAAGTAGAAAATGCTTTACTGGTATCACAAAATGAGATTTCTCCGGTCCAGGAGCTAGGTTACGTGAGGGGAAGGAATCTAAAGCATCCATCACGCCTGGTGTGACCACCGGTCTCTACTAAATGTTTAAGGGATTTTGAAAATGTCGTTTGAACGGACTTTAATTACAAATTCGCACGAGAGCATATAAACATATTAATCTCATTAATGTAATGAAAGTGGATACTTGTGCAAGATGTTATGGAGATGTATTGACATGCATACAAACACCTAATCCTTACTGAACCATGCTTAAATTGTTCAGAAAAGGCCCCAAAATCATTGTGCTAGTTACACCTGGAAAGCATACTAGACACCTAGATCAGACTAGTCCAGGCGCCTGGACCAGAGGTGGGCGCCCGGAAAGAGGGAGTCCAGGCGCCTGGAAGCACTATGGGCGCCTGGAAACACATAATATGGGCGCCTGGATTGAGAATCTGCACAACTTCCCCTCAACTCAAATCTTTAACCAAATAATGAACATGACCTCTAATGCTTACTCACATATGTATATTGTGATGTTTGAGATTATTGTAAGCCAAATGAATGACAAGATTAACTTTACAATGTGATGTGAACTTAGAAAATCTTGATTTTTCAATACTTTATAGAAGAAATGAAACCTACTAAACTGATTTTTGACATGCTCAATGCTCTCTTATGCACATGATGAACCTTCAAAATGACTTTGCGAGTTCACGGCTAAGAAAGATAAAGGAAAAAGGATGAGATGGGTTTGGCATAAAAATGCCTCAAAGACCATGTAATGAGTATGAATAGCCATGATGCATTTTCTCTCTATTTGTTGTTATGCTTCTAATATTGTATGGATCTAATCAAAGAATATCATCCCAATCTTTTAGCCAAAATGCAAAATCTCTTTTCTTTGATCATGAACTTTCCTTCAAAACCTCATTTATCATGCTTTAAATTAGATATCCACATTGTGCAACATCATACATGAATGATGAACTAATGCTTCAAGTGATCAAGTAAAGACATAAGGAATAGCAAAAAATATGGCAGAAAAGATGGAATCCAGGCGCCTACACCATATGGGTCCAGGCGCCTGGACCTGATATGGGTGTGAATGAAAAATCTTATTTTGTCTCATTTGAGACCATTTCAAACCCTCATCTAGTATAAGGAACTAGCAAGAGCTTGGATGGTGTCCCCTCAGGGCCCGGTTGAGCACTTTTGGTAGAAAATCTACCTTTGAAACTTGATTTATGAACTTTTGGAAGGTTCTTGGTATTGTTTTCTGGATATATAGCTACTGAATTTTTGTTTATGGAGCTACAATAGACTGATTATGGATGCTATGGTTGGGTTTGATTGAGGAAAGTGGATGTATATTGGGTTAATGTAACATGAGGGTGGTTTTTGAGGTTGTAAGGGAAAGGAATTGAGGGATGTAAACTGGAAACTGATTTCTGGGGAGATTTTGACAGCATAACAGTAGGGAAAAAAAGGGTGTGCTTGATCCTCCTAAAATAAGGCAAGAGGGGGGGTATTTATAGAGTGAAAATGGTTGGTTTTTGGGTAAAAAAAAAGAGAGGAAAATGGCAATTTGAACTCAAATTTGTGGAGGGTCTGTTGGGAGGGATTTTGGAATGAAGAAAACGTGGGACAATGTAGGGGGAGCCTATAGTTTCATCAAAAACCAGCTGCAAATTGCCCACTGGAAGTGATTCTGGGCACCTGGAATTGGGGAATCCAAGCGCCTGGATTGAGTCTGGGCGCCTGGAATTGGGTAATTCAGGCGCCTGGACTAGGAGACTACACAAAATTTCAAACTTCGCGGAGCCATTCCGGGTGCTACCGAACTCCGCTTTGTGCATGTTTTGAAGCGTTGGAAAGCTTGTCAAGTCTACTTTATAACCAAAGTGGTTTGAACCCAATATGATTTGTACATCAAAATATGTGACCATTTTACCCTCAGAAGGTCGGAAAAATAAGTCGTTTTAGTAAAACGGGCACATCTCCCTCATTTCAAAATGGATTGGGACGTATTATATATCAATAAGGAGGGTTTTGAATGTACTAGAAGGTGATGTAGGCTCGGGTTTATTTTGGAGGGGTTTTCAAGTTTACAATCAAGTCTCGCGTGCACTTATCAGGCATTGTCATCATCGGGGATGCTTGACAAGTTTCTCAGGTCAAAATCGGGGTGTCTACACTCTTGCTAGCCCATTGAATGCGCATATGCTCTCCAAATTTAGCAAGCTCTAGGAGCGAAAAATGGACTCCAATTGGGCTTATGTGTACGCCTTAGGAGTTAACTTAAGAACCATTTTTAGGGAGCCCATTGTGGATGCCCTAAGGAACCAACTTAATTTTTGAATGGTAACATTCAAATACAACACTTGAGGTTTACGTCATATGCAGTCTTCCCTTTCGTTGACACCAGATTTTGCCCCACCCTAATTATCGAAGAAAATCGATGACATCAATACCCCCAGAGTAGAGACGGTTGACGCCAGACATGTCAAACTTAAACAAACCTTACCGCAACGGAGCGTACGATTTCTAGTAAATGTAAAATGGTGCAGTACATATCATATTGCTCCCCCAATGAGCTGTACAACTATCTCTTACATTGATCATCATAGAACATTTGCATGTGCATAACCTATGCATTAGGCATATCATTTTAGGGCGATCATAGCCCTCTGTAGACACCCCAATTTTGAACCCGAGATGCGCTCGAGCATTCCCGATGATGAAACGGACCAATCATGATTACCTGGAACTTGTGAGAATGACTTGAACTTGATCAAGATCAGCCAAGCACCACCCCAAACAATCAAAATATTCCAAACCAACCCAAACACTGTTGAACCAAGCCAAGCCAACAAATTGCCATCTAGAGACTTGAGCGCTCAAGCCCATGGCTTTGAGCGCTCAATCCTGGGAAAGCACCTTGAGCGCTCAAGCCCACGGCTTTGAGCGCTCAACTCTGATCCAGTCAGCAACTTGCAGAGTATCTCATCATGAGATTTTCTGCATGGGAGCGTCTGGGGATGATCTTATACTATCTCTATACGTACAATGTACTCCACTAACTCCAAAATACACCAAAAATACTCCTAAATACAAACCCACTCTTTCTCTCTCCTCTCTTCCCTCCCACTCACTCTATAAAAACCATCTAACACCCCTGGTTTTGGGGGTTACCAACTCTCACACTCCAGCATTCCCAATTTTCTCCAGAAAATCGATCATCTCTCTCTCTCTCTCTACAAAACCACTCTTTCACCATCAAAACCACTTGTAAAACCACTCTTCAAGTTCAGAAATTCAGTTCTTAATCATCAACCAACCATACACATTGTCTAATTCGTCCAGAATATAAACCAAAACATCTATAATCTTCCATCCTCAAGCCCAAAAATCAAGTCCAAGTCACAATCACTCCAAAAGGTAGTTAAACATGTGAAATACTCACTCACTGTTTTGATCCTTCTGAGGAAGACCAGTGAGTTCAAGCAAGTCCATTATACTTGCATTGAACCCACAAAAGTCTAAAAGTTGTTTAAAAGCAGTTTTCAAATTTGCAGTTACAACAGGGGTTGAGCGCTCAAAGCCTGAAGCTTTGAGCGCTCAAGCCCAGTTCTGAACAAGTTCCTGTTTTGTTGATTTTTGTGCCTTCTTTTAGTTTTGATCATCATTTAATGGTTACCAATGTTCATGAATTTCTCCAAACAGCTTATTTGTGTCATAAAACCACATGCATGAACATTGATTAGCCATTTAATGATGATCAAACACCAAAACATTTTGCAAAGCTCATAATTAAGAGTAGAACAGTGACTGTTCAACTACAAATTCCTTTAATCTGTATTCTTTTTAGGATCCTGAGAATCATCAAAAACCTGTTTAAAGGTCAGAAATCAGAAAGTCAGATTATGGCTTGAGCGCTCAAGGCCATTCACTTGAGCGCTCAAGCTGTTCTTGAGCAGTTTGTTGATTGATAGTTGTTTCGATGATGGATCATATTTTAATTCCTTTATGGTGTGTGTGTATTTCTATATTGGTGCTTGTAGCATGAATCTCCCTCTCATATACTCTTTTGGATGTTTTCCCTTGCTAATTTTGTGATGATCCTTCTCTTCTCATCAATCTTTGAGAAATCAAATACTTGTGTTTTAATCTGTTTATCTGTGAAAAATGGTTATAAATGTTTGATTTCACAAAGAATGGGAAGAGAAACCATAATAAAAGGGTTAAACTTTCAGGAGTCAGAAATTGGTTTGAGCGCTCAATCCATGAGCATTGAGCGCTCAAACTGGTTTAGGAAGGTTGAGCGCTCAAGTCATCATCATTGAGCGCTCAACCCTCATTATGGGATTCAGATTGCAAGTTATTCAAATTAGGCCTCATGTTCATAAATTTCTGAAATTGTTGTACAGTTGCTATAATTTCTCATTTTTGTAAATATTTATGGTAATTTTAGTTGTTGTCATCATCATCACTCATGTAAAATGTCATGCACAAGCATCCACTTAGATTCACATTTTATATTTTGTTTCTTATTGTTTATGTGATTCCCATTCCCGATCCCCTATTTCGTGAATAAATTGAATTTCAAATATTTATAAAATCCCACAAGATATCGAGTAGAGACCGGTTCATGGACCGGGCGAGAGGGGTGCCGTAAAACCCTTCCCCTCTCGTAACCAAACCCCCGAATCCGAGAAATCTTTGGTTTCACAATGGCTAGTAAAATCTTTTTTTTTCAATGGGCAACGAGTCATGTTTTTATCGGTTTCTCGGGTTCGGACCAAAAATCCGGGTGGCGACTCAAACAATCACAATCTTTTCGAACGCGAACCGCATCGAATTCCAGTGGGCCGTCCACACCCTCCCTCTATAGAGTTGCTTTTTAATAACAACCAAATAAAAAAAATACTAATTGAATGAGGAAAATAAACAGCAAAGCAAATAAATAAATAATTTACACAATAAAAATAAAGGGGTTAAAGAAGAGAGATATCACATAGAGATATATAGTGGTTCGGTCTGAGTTTTGTCCACTGCTCAGCCTAGTCCACTGGCCTAAGGAGTCGCTGTTTTAATAATCAAACAACCAGCTTCTGGTGCCGATTAAACCTTACAAGTTACAACCGCAACACTAACTTTTCCGAGGAGTTAGCCGAACAGCTAGAGTTTATCTCCCAAACTCTAAAAATCACTCACAGAACAAAATCTAGTTCTTTAGTAGCTCACAGAGAATATTTACTAACTCTCAATACAATAAGTGAAAAAAAATATTGTAAAGTGGAAATCTCTCTGAAAGAGTAGATACACAAATTTTTCTTTCAAACTCTCAAATTGATGAGATGATATGAAATTGAAGTGTGAAAGTGAATATTGCTCTATATCGAAATTGCGCGCTCTGAAATTGCTTGTGAATTTTTCTTCTGTTGAAGCTTCCGTTATATAGCCTGAAAAATATGAACGTTGAAAATATTTCCATTGGGAAGAAAATATGAACATTTGGGATGAGAGGATGTTTGGCCACCTCCTCATTGCATTTTCACCTTCTCATTTTCTCCTTTTAGGTTTTTGGGGGAGAACACCCAAAACTCAATCTCAGAAAACTCATTCTTGATCTTAAACAATCCAGGCAAGAAGTTAAAAGAGTTGGAGGCTACTTTTCCATTTCTACTTCTCATTCTCTTGTTGCAAAATGTATTATGTACATTTCTCCCAAACACTTCTCCTGAATTCAAAACACATTCTGACCTTAATCCAAAAAGCTAAAAAGTCAGAAAGTTAAAGGTAAAAAGCCAGAAAGTTAAAGATGAAAAGCCAAAAAGTAGGCTCCCAAACACCCCGTATCCGTTTGGCTAAAATCTTCTTTTTGCAAGAATTGATCTCCCTATTGAGCTGATATATATCCACTTACCAATATTGGTCTGAAACGTTTCAGTGCCATTAATCGAGGAGCTTTGAAGTCTAGGAAAGCAATTCAAAATTCCATGGCTAATGCACAAAATGGCAGTTTAAGTTTGGGCCAATGGATTCTCAATCTCACATGCAAAAATTATTTGGACTAAAAATACAAATAGATAGCCAATGAATTTTAGGCCTAGTGTTAGCTCTTGAAAGTGGATTGCACGTAGGCATTTCGAGGACTATTTTTGAGCCAAAAGTAATAGAATAATGATACATACACAAATTTTGTGTCACATCCAACCACAACCCCACTCACATGGGGTGTGTCACAATCATTTTTGAAAGTGATATGGGTCATGTGTAAGGAAAGATTCAACCCATGATTCTTTTCCTATGACTCAATCAAGATGATTTTAAAATTCAAAGCACAAGATTTAATAGATGAATGAAAAATTCTTTGAATTTCATTACACAATAAAATTGGATCTTTTATCACGAATATACAATCGAACAATATGCACGTTACAAATTGTTAAACCAAATTACTGTAGCGCATTGAATGTATTATACATACTTTGTGTCAATGATAATTAAGAAAAAAATTACACTAAAATATAATCATTAACACATCATCAAAATCACACTTAGTGTAACTAACGGTCAGAAATTAGCTCCCGATAAATTGATTCTTCGCCAAACAATCAACTTTACCTTGGAGAGACCAGCTGCTCAGGTACATTTCCATTGGGCATTGGCATGTGGCTAAAGATCTCGTCCTACTATGGTAACCTCAGCAAAACCAATAATTTAAAAAAAAATATTCCCACGTCATACAGGTTATGGTAATTTATTTCTATTGAGTTAATCTGTTAATTCATGCATTTAATATGTTTTCTTTGATTTCTTCTCCATTAATCTTGTAAAATCTTTTGCCACTTCTACAAACATTGTGCTGCAATTGAGCCAGTTGAATTTGCGAGGACAATATCAAATCTAATCTTGCAATTCATGTTTGTGTTGCCTTACCCAGGGGTGTTGGCCTGCGCCTTTGGTGTGTGCATCTGAGCCGTTGATCTCTGCAATCATCGGCTCGGATTTCATCTTGACAATAGATGGCTTAGATCTACAAAGTGCCGAGATGAAATCAAGACAGTTGTAAACACATTCGACGGCTCGGATCCCGCACACTACGGAGCGCACACCAACACTCCCCCTTCAGTTAGAGTTGTGGTCTTTTTTTTTTTTTTTTTGCTATTTTTTGTGCTGTTGATATTAGATGTGAGTTGAAGGTTCTGATGGTAACGGAAGCACCTTTTCGCACTAGAAATCTTCGTCTCGAATTGCATTGACTCTTTTTGTACACTTTGTGCAAGCAAAGTACAAGAACCTTTGCTTGAAGTTAGTTACCCGTGTTAGCCCTTTGATGGTTGCGAATTGAGACTGCAACAGCCATAGGTATGAAATTTTAAAGAATTGTTACTTTTTGTGCATAAATTGCAATGTAAGTAAGTTAAATTTAGTTTTTTTTTTTTTAATTTGTTGAAGAAGTACACTACAAGAAATTTCACAATTGCCGACTAAAGTTTGATTGGCAAAAGTACCGTATTTAGTCGGGAAAAGGAATCACCGACTAAAAGTTTGGTCGGCAAATTTAGTCGGCAATGTGTCATCGGCAAATGTATTTGCCGACTAAAATAAATTTGGTTGGCAAAGGTAGCTTTTCCCGAATAAATATTTAGTCGGCATAGGTAGCTTTTCCCAACCACAACAATTAGTCGGTAAAGGATTTAGTCGGCAAAGGTTGGTTTTTCCGACCAAATAATAATTAGTTGGCAATAAAATATGCCACGTGGCGATTTCCTCATCCAAAAAATTCTGGCCACATCCCTCTTCAATTAGAAGATGCTGACATCATCTAGCTCTTGGGCTGACGTCATCTACGCGATTCAATTAGATTGACTCCACCAAGTTTCGAACCCACGACTTCTTGCTTAGTACTCCAAGCACTTAACCACTAGGCTACCTAATGACTTGTGTTGTATTGGATCAATAAATAAATATATATATATATATAGTTCCCCTTAGGATAATGATCTATTGAGGGAGTCCTTAGGATAATTCCGTGCGGACCTCACCATTCCGGATCAAATCTTGACGATCCAAACCGCTCAATGTTTTTAAAATGCATTTTTAAGGGTCCACGCGAAAAATCTTCAAAAAAAATTACCCGGAAGGGCTTGATCGGATCAGTATAGCGTTTTTAACAAAAACTGATCCGATCAAGCCCTTCCGGGTATTTTTTTTTTTGAAGATTTTCCGCGTGGACCTTGGAAAATGCATTTTAAAAACATTGAGCGGTTCGGATCGTCAAAATTTGATCCGGAAAGTCGAAAAATGGTGAGGTCCGCACGGAATTTTTGTTTGAGGGAGTCCTTAGTAGATCGCTTCCTATATATATATATATATATATATATATATATACACCGGCGATCTGTCAAGGATCCGGATTTCCCGGATTGAAGGGTTTTTGGTGTTTTGATGCTTTTAAAAATTATTTTTGGGAAATCCGAGCCGTCAATGTCTTCAAAGGTGTTTTCCAAGGTCACGCGAAATCTTCAAAAAAATACCGGGAAGGGCTTGATCCAAGTAGTTTTTCGCAAAAGCGTAAATATAAAGTTTTTGCGAAAACTGCTTGGATCAAGCCCTTCCCGGTATTTTTTTTTGAAGATTTTCCGCGTGGACCTTGGAAAACACCTTCTGAACACATTGGACGGATCGGATCGTCAAAAAAATATCGGGAAGTGGAGTCCCGGATCCGGGACTCCCGGACTAGAACCGGACTCTATATATATATATATATATATACTATATTTCATAAAAAAAAATTAGTACATAATTTTTTTATTTTTTAGTGTAAATCGTAATTAAAAATATTAAAAAATTAAAATACATTATTTACATATAAATTAATATTATATAAAAAAATTTCTAAAATAGTCACTAATTTTTGAATGGCTTTTCCCGACTAAAATACATTTGGTCGGCAATTGTATCTTTTGCCAACAAAGTTTAGTCGGCAAGGATCGTATATGCCGACCAAAAAATATTTAGTCGGGAAAACATTCAACTTTCCCCGAATAAATAAAGGTAGTTGGCATAAGTACCAACTTTCCCCGACTAAAGTCCCATTTGGTCGGGAAATTTGGCGACAAAAATAATTTAGTCGGGATTGGCCGTACATTTTGCGACCAAAGTTTTTTAGTCGGAAATGGCTATACTTTTTGGCAACTAAATGTTTTTGGTCGGCATTTTTGGTCGGCATTTGTATAATTTCTTGTGGTGGTATTACCTTTGTCACTGAAGTTTTTTTCCACCAAGTATGATTGTATTAATAGAAGTCCAGCGGCACTTACACTACAAAGTTCATTAGAAATATCTTGGATGAACGAATTTGACTGGGAAGTCAAATGGCAAAAAGAAGGGGATTCATAAGCTCATTATTTAGTACGAATCGGTGAAATGGCAGAATCTATAAAAATTATTGAATAGGCTTTGGAAGGAATTTCAGGAGTACGCTAGAGAATTTAGAGATACGGTGCTTTAATAGAGTAAGGAATGCCGAATGGAATGATTGTGAATACCAATTCATGATTAATAAACCTTCTCCAACTTTGGAATTTTGGAAGCAAGAAGTTTATATAAGAATTAAAATCATCTTAACTAATGTAAAATGAGAAAAACACAAGGTAGTCGATGCCTTTCACCCCAACCAGATTTACACCTGACGCACATTCTATCAAAAATTCATATCTAGAATTATGAGTGTCAAAAGAAATTAACACGGTAGCCAAAGATAAAAAAAACAAAAAGTACTCAAATAATCAAATAGACTCCAGCCAAGTACAAACGCAGTACCTATGAACTCACAAAACTACAGATCTAACAAGCCACAACGAGTGGACTCGCCAAAGACATCATCATGTAAAGGTTAGAGCATTTGTCGGCACAGATATCATTGTGAAGCAGTATCTTCTTCAAAACTCGATCGATCTATAGACAAAACAAACTACTCTCAAAAAATGATTAGGCATAATAATTCTCATAGATCAAACGACAAGTCGTCGATTTGAAAAGACGGGAGAAAACCAAAACCAATTCAAGAAGTGATTGTACATATACAGTTTTTATAGAAAAATGCTTGGATCAAAGTCTTTCCCGGTCAAAAAAAATTTTTTGTTGCTAATTTCTTGTAGAGATCCTTAAAAACACCTTTTAAATATATTGGACGGTTCGGATAATGAAAAATTGATTGGGCAAGTGAAGGTGTAGACAGAGTCCGCATTTTAAGGGTGTGGACTGAATCCGTGGTGTATATACACCACAAATAGTTTTCATATATATATATACACCGGCGATCCTGTCAAGGATCCCGGATTGAAGCCTTTTCGGTGTTTTGATGCTTTTAAAAATTGTTTTTGGGAAATCCGAGCCGTCCAATGTGTTCAAAAGGTGTTTTCCAAGGTCCACGCGGGAAATCTTCAAAAAAAAATACCGGGAAGGGCTTGATCCAAGCAGTTTTTCGCAAAAACTGTATATATATATTTTTTGCGAAAACTGCTTGGATCAAGCCCTTCCCGGTATTTTTTTTTGAAGATTTCCCGCGTGGACCTTGGAAAATACCTTTTGAACACATTGGACGGCTCGGATCGTCAAAATTTGATCCGGAACTATGAATCCCGGATCCGGGATCCCGGACTAGATAAAGACTGTATATATATATACACCAAATATTCATATACACCACAGATAGTTTTTCATATATATATATATATATACACCACGGATTCAATCCATAGAAAGTTTTTCCTATATATATACTGGCCCCTATGTGTGCGTGTGCGCGCCACGGATTCAATCCATAGAAAGTTTTTCCTATATATATACTGGTCCCTATGTGTGTGTGTGTGCGCGCGCGCACACACATGCACATTATATGTCCAATAAGGGCTCTCTTAAACTCTATGGTGCGAGATTTTTTGTTCGGGATCGAATTTCGATGATCCGAACCGTTAGATGTGTTTAAAACGTGTTTTTAAGGTGCACCCCTAGGGATTTGGGGGGCCGTCCGTTGCGAAAATGCACGGCTCGGATTTAATCCGAGCTCAATGCAAATCTAAGCCATCCGTTACTTGATTAAATCTGAGCCGTGTATTTTCGCAATGGACGGTCGGATGGCCGCATGGCACGTGCCATGCGGCACCCGCACAGGAGGGCCCCCGGGTCCGCACCCCTAGTACGTTTCTACTATTCGGTTTGTGTTTATTTGTTTATTATAATATCATGATGGATGATATAACAGTAGAAGATGACAAAATCTGTGTGGCAAAGAAAAACGACTAGCCAAGTCATTACAAACTACAAAGGTTTCTGAGAAACGATCGATGCTCTTAAAAATACATGCAGACTTTTCGTGCGTAAAATTAATTTCTTGCAGAAGTATTCCAGAATATGTAAATCCAAACATAACCACTAGGGCGTGCAACAAAGGTTTGCATGTGCGTAGACCAAAACTGTACTTTGTGTTGCAAACTTCGCGTACATATGAATGTAAATTAGTATAAGGTACATATGAATGTAAATTAGTATTAAGCTACGCTCAAAGGCCATGCATGCACTACATATTTACGTGGGCATACCTAGACGTGCACATTGCCTTGCCCTTAGCTGACTTTAAAAGGGGCTCCCAAGCACCTCATAACCGCACATAGTCACTTTAGAGGAGCCGGACTTGTGAAATTAAGAGAACTTCCGAGAAACTACACCCTATGCAGTTGGACATTTCTGGCATCTTGTCGGACTCGATTCCATAATTGGTTCCAATCTTATTGTAGATTCCATCGAAATGCGTGATCATAGCTTAAAATCACGTTAATTGGATACCAATTAGGATGTGATCGGAAAATAAAAACAAATAGGAGTAAAAATTTGATTCCGCCGGCCGGCGACAAATTCGAACCCAGCAGTATTCGGTTGCCAGAAAGAGCCCAACCAACGTGGGGTGCAGTTTCTGATCAAATTAACCCCTAAAAAAATAATAAAAAAAAACCCACTGAGCCCACTCAGAAACAGTTTTACTTCCACGGCAGTTTTCACTCGTAACAAGCAATTATACGAGGGACCTAGGGCAGGCAATCTGAAATTCTCCTAATCCAAGGAAACCCTAATCTGATTGATTCGAAAAAGTAAGGCGGAGGTTCCTTTGTCCTCTTTTCAATTATCCCTAGTGCTTTCCAATTATCTTCCCCAAAATCTGCCCAGCAAATTATACCTTCTGCAAAGCAAATCTCGCTAGCAATCGTCTTCTGTATTCTCTTTTGGTTGCCGAGTAAACATTTTTCGCTCTACAATTTTTGACAACCAAACGGTATAACATCTCTCTCGAATTGAAGATTTCTCATATCTACCATTCGGCTTGTTTTTCTGTGCAGGATTAACAATGGCAGACAACATGGCGGCGATGAACGGCCTTACATCACATGATGAGAACGATCGATCAGTTGAAATCTCTGGAACTGAAGAGCAGCGTGAAGAGGTTTTCGTGGATTTTGACGAGAACGAGGCCAAGGCGGTGTCGAACCAGAAGATACAAGTTTTAGAACAAGAGAAACGGGAACTGATCCATGAGAACGACGTCGTCAAAGAGAGGATCAACAAGCTCAAGGAAGAGATCAAGGGTTTAGAGAGCGACAAGGCCGAGTTGAAGAGAGAAGTTGAACGGTCCGAGTCGGATAAGAGGGCGTTGGAATCGATCTCCGCCAGGGCTTACGAGCTTGAGACCGAGGTTTCGAGGCTCCAGCACGATCTGATCACGTCGGTGACCGAAGGAGAGGAGTCGGGTAAAGAGGTGGTTGAGTTGAGGAGGGAGGTTGAGGAGTTGAAGAAGAGTGGGTTGAAAGCGGAGGTGTTTGAGAAGGAGAGGGATATGTTGTTGGAAAAGATTGATAAGGACGCGGTTAGAGTGAGAGAACTGGAGGGGAAGATTGATGAGAAAGAGGATGAAATAAGGAAAATGAAGAAGTTGATTGAGGATAGGGACTTAATAGTGGCGAAGAACAGGGTGGAGATGGAGAGGGTGAAGAAGGAGAGAGAAGAATTGGAAGGGCTTTTGAGGAAGGCAGAGAGGAAGGGGAAGGAGATGGAGGAGAAGGTGGGTGAGTTGCGCAAGGAGTTGGAGGCGTCGGAGCGTATGATAAGTGGGTTGAAGGAAAAGATACTTGATGGGGTTAACGGGAAGGCGGCAGTGGTTGTTGATGGAGATTTCGGGGAGGACGAGGAGAAGGGGTTGATGGGTTTGAAGGTACAGTGGCCGGTGGTTGCAGCGGCAGGGGCAACTGGAGCTGCGATTGCAGCAGTGGCGGTCTTGTCGTATGTTCGCTATGTGAGGGAAAGGTGATTGAGTGGTGGTGGCCTATGCGAGGGAAAGGGGATTGAGTGGTGGTGGCGGTGGTATTGGGTGTGAAAGAACCTGAAGAAGTTGCAGGTTAGGAATGTGTTTCAGTTTTGTTAGATGCTGTACTTTCGTATGGCTTTATGGTTAAGCCTTTATATCGAGGTTTACTCTTTAAATCGAGGTTTACTCTATAATTGGAGTGTTTTGTTGTTTGCCAGTAATTATTTTGTTTGGCTAGCTTAATGGGCTCATACCGTATTGGGCATGGTGGTTGGTTATGCGCATTAATTTTGGTCGAATTTTTCACAATGTTAAACATAGATTCCTTCTTAACCCTGTGATTACTTAGTTTGTAGATTTTAGGTGATTGGGTTACATATTATTGCACTTTGAAGACCTCCGAAATGGACACAGTATATTGTTGCTCTTTTAAGGCAAGAATGGTATGTTAGTTGATCCCTGGTGGTATACTTCTGTACAGAGGCTAATTTGCTATTGTGCTTTTGTAGTTTTACGATATAGGAGAATAAGTTATTGCTACTTCTAGAAGCCATAAATGTTATGTTTGTTGGATGATGTGATTATGCAGGACGCATTCTTTTTCTGTGTCTATGAGGGTTGCTTCGTAGTTTGCAAAGTGGAACTATACGCAAAAGTAACTGGCCATGATGGAGATTAATTTACGGATTTATATTGTTGTGCACTATTTTCTTTCTTTTCTTTTTCGTGGATGATTAGTTTTGGTTGCTTGTCTTGGAAGTCATCTTTGGTAAAAAAAGCCTCTTTGCTCACTATCACACGTGTGCCCCCTTCGTAAAGATACGTGCTGCTAAGACTAAATATAGTAAGTAATTTGAGTTCGTCAATCATAGTTAAATATTTTCTAAGTTGGTCATGATTTTGTCATATAAACTCATTCTCTCTCTAATCTGACTTCATTCGAGATTCAATACAAGAGATTTCCCTTTCTTCTCATGGTTATCAGTGTGAGGGACGAAAAAGTCCCTCGATCCTCGGTCTTTCTTTTCGTTATTCATTTACTCATTTAGGTAGGAAGCTCCACAACTCCATCAATGGCGCCAGCTGCAGATCTAGTGGATATCAGAAACTATTCATTGCCTTCATCTCCGCAGATGGATTCTTCCTCCCTACCTGTGACCCTAACTCTGCCACACTCATTTACCGTTGCTTAATTTTTTCACTAGTTTGTCACAGTAAAGTTGGATTCTACAAATTATTTTGTTTGGAGGAGCCAAGTTGAGAATGTTCTTCGTGCGAATTCACTCTTTGATTTTGTAAATAGATGATTTCATGTCCTCCTTTGCATGTGACTGATACATTTGGAAATCGAATCTCTATTTCAGATTCTAACCTAGTTTTGTGGAAAACAATTGATGGAATGCTTTTGTCATGTATCTCTACTACTTGCGTCTCCATCTATTCTAACATCGTTGATCACGCATTCGTATCAAGTTTGGATGACATTGGAATCAAAGTTTTAGCTCTATTTCAAGATCTCACGTTCCTGATCTGAGGCGTTTGTTTAACTTGAAGAAAACCTCTTCAATGGACGCATGTCTTGACCTAGTTAAGGAGATTTCTCACAAACTTGGTGTGTCTGGTTCATTTATGGAAGATGACGATCGTCTTACATACCTTCAGGATTACTGGCACAATTTAATCATCTGAAAACAGCCTTAAGAAGAGGTGTACACCCGATCTCTTGTGGTTTTCTCTTTAAGACGCTGAAGACATTCATGTGTATGCAATACTTGTTCTCCTTATTTGGCATCATCCTTGTGACTTTTTGTCCCTGTACACCTGAACAGAATGGGACCGCTGAAAGTAGATCATGGTCATCTCATAAACCAAACCAAACCAAACCAAACCAAACCAAACCAAACCGAGCTTATGTCCCAATCAATTGGGGTCGGCTACATGAATCCATTTTTTTCAATTGAGCTCTGTCAGGGCTACTTGTTCACTGAGACTCAGTTGGCTCACATTTGTGCACTACATCATCCAATGTCAATTTGGGTCTTCCCCTCCCCGCAACGTTACTACTCAAAACTATTATATCAACTCTCTTGACTACTTCATCTATAGGTCTACCGTCTATGGTAGTAGCATGGTCATCTCACAATGATAACTATTGCTCTTTTGCACCAAGCTCATTTGCCCATTCGTTTTTGGCTTGAAGCTTTGATTACTTCTATTTTTCTTCTTCATGGGTTGTCTTATTCATCCCTTAAGTTTCAGATTACTTTTCACGATAAAAGTCCTGATTAATCCATGCTCAAACCATCTGGTGGTTGCTGTTTTCATGGCTCAAGCTCAACCATATTCTCCTAATAGCTTCACCCTAGTTCTAGTCCTTGCATTTATAGACGCGAGCGAGGATTTTGACCTAGGAGCGTGGGAACAAGGATCTGGGGTGGATTCGTTAGTATTGGTTGTTAATGGATTATTGAGATCCAAAGGTATTCCAATGGTTCTATTGCCAGGTATGAGATAAGATTGGTTGCTCAAGGCAACCAAGCAAAGATTGGGTTTGGACTACAGACTTTCAGTTCAGTGGTGAAGCAACCCACCGTTAGAGTTGTCCTATATGTTGCTTTACATCACCATGGGTCCATTCAACAACTGGATGTGTACAATGTTTTTCTCCAGGACACATCACGGAAGATGTTTACAATAGACAATCACAGGGTTTTGTTGATAACACTTGTCCCTCTCATGTGTCCAAAGTCGAGAAACTTCTATTTGGCCTTAAACAAGCCCCTAGGGCTTGGTATGGAATGCTCTCGGCATTTATTATTGCTTAAGGATTCCAAAACAGTATGGCTGATACCGTGATACGTCTTTTATCTCCTACAAGGAAGGGTCAGATGTTCTTTTCATCTTAGTGCATGTGGATGATATTCTCTTACTGGTAGCTCTACTTCTTCTATCTCTGGACTTATTGCTGCTATGAGGGCTACTTTTGTGACGAAAGACTGAGGCCCTCTTCACTATTTCTTGGGAATTGAGGTGGTTCAGAACAGTTCTGCTGTATTTCTGTCTCAAACTAAATACTTTTCTGGATTATTGGTCAAGGATGCCATGGTTGATTGCAAGCCTTGTGTCTCTTCTCTCAAGACGCTAGTAATGGAGGATTATCCTCTTTGTTTGACAATCCAGAATTATATAGGAGGATTGTAGTGTCTTTAGTATTTGACCCTTGCTAGGCTAGAGTTATCTTATCCTGTGAATGCTGTCTGCCAACACATGCATGCTCCTCAAAGTCACTTTTCTGCTGTGAAAAGGATCCTCAGATAAATAAAGAGTTACTTGTGGGTTACAGTTCAAGTCTAGTTCTTTTGCCGTAACTGCAAACCTAGGTGTAGATTGGGCAGGGTATTCTTTGGATAGATGTGTAATTCTTTGGATTGAAAATCCGTATCATCACAATGCTTGTGGTTTCTGCATTTTTCTGGGGCATAATCTAGTATCATGGTCGGCTAATAAACAACCTCCTGTAGCATGATCATCTACAGAAGCTGAGTATAAATGCCACTACTGCAGCAGATCTGGTATTGCTTTTACATGTATGCATAATTTGGTCATTCCTCTGCCAGCTATTCATTCCAGTATTCCACTGCTTTGGGCCTTGGGGTGACAACATCTCCACCATTTATTTACCAAAAAAAGAAAAAATCTCCACCATTTCCTTGGCCCCTAACCCAGTGTTCCATGCTCGCACAAAGCATGTGGAGGTGGATTTTCATTTTGTAAGAGAAAGGGTTGCTCGCCATTATCTTCAGGTCAGGCATATCAGTTCTCAGGTCCAGTTGGCTGATATTTTAGTGAACCGTTGACTGTTGTTCCTTTTAATTTTTTCAAGGACAAACTTATGGTCAATGAACTTTGATTAGTCTGCGGGGTGGGGGGGGGCGTGGGGGGAGTGTAAAGATATGTTCTCTTGAGAGTTATTTGGGCTCAACTATTATAGTTATTGAGTAACTAGAGTTAATTGATCGTAGTTAAACTTTTGTTAGTTTGGTACTTGGTAGTGAGATTGTTATACTTGGTAGTGAGATTGTGAAGCTTGTCTAAGATATCTAATTGTCCTGATTTTCAAACAAATGACACCGGCCTCAGACCTAATTTTTAGGGTCTTGAGATTTTTGTAGTGTTTGGCAATTTTCTTGTTATACGTACTATTGAGACACCGAGGCCTGTTGTCTAGAGTCCTATGGAAAGCCGACACGCCTAAGTGGTCGCCTTGTCCATATCGGACATTCATGGAACACCGACATCCTGGGATATGTATGCGACACGCCAAGTAGTGTGTCCAAGTTCAACAAACTTGTTTCTTGCCCCTCTCGGTATATCTTTTTTGATGGGTCATCTCTTAATTATGTAGAAGCAAATGTTAGTTTTCATTTTTGTGCAAAGTTAAGTTAGTGTTGGTTTCTATTAGTTTTGGGAGTTGGTGAAGGAATATATTTGTAGTAATATGTACACATTAAATTTTTGCCGTATCCCCCGGTGTGTCTATGTTACCTTTTATTTCAAATTGTCGTGTCACGTGTCCTGTGTACATGCTTCTTCAAGAATTATAATGATTTACCTGCTTAGTCTGCAGCCTCTTTACTTATGAGAACCTTCTTTCACGTGCCATCTCTATGGTTTTGGATCGTCGTCGATTTTATTGAGTCTTGTTTCACACAATTGATGGATCCTACAATTTTGTATGGCTTTATCATGGACTAGTGAGGGTGCTAGGTGTTGGTAACTATTTTTTCATGCAAAATTTCTTGACGTAGAATATACTGTTAGTTCTGTCCATTTGGCTCAGTTTTGTGTTTGCTTAGCTGTTTGAGTCGTTGTCATCTTTATCACTATTAACCATGCACAAATTTGAAATATCTGACACGTCCAAGTTTCTCTCTCTCTCTCTCTGTGCGCGAGTGTGCGCATGTAGATGTTGAAGAGAGTGTGCGCATGTAGATGTTGAATGAAGATAGTAGTTCTAGTTTTCTGGGTTCTTTGCTGCTTTACATCTAGGTCAGTTTGTTCTCTGGGGCAAAGGTCAAACTTTCATGGTTCAGACTGCCGTTGTATTTGGACTTGAAATTGCAGATATCAGGGAGTAATTAGTATCGGTTGTGTTCATGATTATATACATAAATAACATAAACTTTCATGTCTTGAACTCGTACTTGTATCGCTTGTCAGCTGCTCATCCTTCAACCTTTGATGAATGAAGTGTTTGGCATTGCAAAGCAAATCTTGAGCCGAATTAATCATGGCATCAGATTGAAATGTTTCGTTTAGCATAAAAAATTGAATTTTTGGTCCTTCAAAACTCCGGTGTGCACTCTCTGGTGTGCGGCATCAGGGCCGTCGGATGTGTTTTCAAACCAAAATGAAATTCGAACCGTTAATTGCCGAGATCAACGGCCCTGACTAGGACAGCACACCAGCATTCCGGGTCCTCAAGAGGACGCACAATACGAATAACTTGATTTGGTCTAGTAAATATTGTTTACTTCAAATTTGCCAATTTGGTGAGAATTTTGAAGGACCTATGAAGTTGATCGTCCTATGGCAAATCATTGATATCATAGAGTTAATTCAGGAGAATACACACTCAAAACTGACAAATTCGCATTAAAAAAAATAAAAATAAAACTGACACGTTCAACTCCAAATCATCCTATCAAATCTGCAACCACTAATCCACAAGTGGTAAATACCCCGCTGTATGGCAGGGAAAAATAACAAAGGAACCATCACTTCACAACCACAGCAGGTTCGGGTAAAACCTATCTACTCTCACTGCCTTTTTTCAATACAAATCAACATAAATTCAATCATATAATCAACTTGGACAAGGCGACCACTTAGGTAAATCCACAAGTGGTAAATACCCCGCTGTATTGAAAATCCGTATCATCACAATCTACTCTACACACATCTTCCAATTGCACTTCCTCGCGATGCTCCTTCCCTGTACCACAAAAGAAAATTCCCTTATTAAGATGCGTCAAATCTCTTAAAGCAATGGAAAGTAAACGAGAACTTATCACCGTAACCTCGATGGAATTTGAAAAATTTTCAAGCATACCTACAGGAATTTTGTGCCATTCGGAGCTATTTTGAAGAAAGGAGGATAATGTAGCTATCTAGATATATTGAACAAAATTCTAGATGAGTAAGGTTTGCAAATTGAAGAACAACTCTCATCTGGCAAAATTGTTAGCACCAAGAATGGTGGCCTTGTTACTGAACCGCCTACTATATGTAATTCGCAATCAACTACAACAACTTAGGATCTGGTCTGGGTGGTAAAACCTCCAATGAAGCGTAAAACAAAGTGCCTAGCTATATCTGATACTCAATTGAAACTGTGTAATGTGGCATAGGGAATGGTATATATGCCACATTTGAAATATCCTATATGTTGACCTATATAGGCAATATACACACCAACAATTTGTAAGTACAAAATGTTGAGGGGGGTAAATCAGCAGTACTCCAAGCTCTCCTATGAACTCTAAAAGTACAACGCATAGGCAGTCGAACAACAAGACGCCTTCTTTTTCATCTCAGTTGAATGTATGTGGCCTATGCATTTTATACACAGTATATTTCCAGATCAAAAGATCCCTAGTCAATGATATTGAAAAAGAAAAGCTGGAAGACGCCTTCTTTTTCATTTCATCTCATGGAACAAGGCAGCTGGAAGAAAAGCTGTTCCATGTCATCAGATTTTGTTTCTTGAGTTTGAATGTTAGACATATGTAATGGAAAAGATTGAAAAAGATTTTCCAAACTGATATTCCTAGGGCTGCTCAAAAAAACCGGTGAACCGTGAATCCGGTCCGGACCGAACCGATCCGTACCTTTTGGATTTTAACCGTGGATTAATGGTCTGGACACGGATTCAAAAAATAAAAAACCGTGACTTTTGGATCGGACACGGATTTTGATTTTGAAACCGTGGATTAACCGATCCGGCCCGTGAGATTTTTATTATATATAATTTTTTCACTTTTATATATGCATTTGAAGTGATTGATGCCTTGTGTTTTGAAGTTCTTCACTCAGTAGTTGTTTTTTTTATGTTGGACTTTGATGTAACTAAGTATTTGTATTCTACTCTACAAAACTGCCTTTGTTTGTGCCTGCTTTTGTCTTTGTGAACTAGAACTATGTGGTAGTGCCTCTGTTTGTGAGTGAACTGGAAGTGTTAATCTGCTATTGTGTTGCTAGTTTGAACTTTGAACTTTCTGGAAATGTCTTGCTATTGTCTTAATCTGCTATTGTCTTGCCTCTGTTGCTAGTCTTGCTATTGTCTTAATCTAGAAATGTTTCCAAATTTGAACTTTCTATTTAGTGCATTTGCATTTGCTACTTGCTAGTGGTTTACTGCCTTTGTTTGTTGTTTTTTCCGAATAAGTTGAAAATCCGTGGATTAATCCGGAACCGATCCGTGACTCACGGTTCGGATTGGAACCGAACCGTGAGACTTTTGGATTGGACACGGATTGTATTTTCAAAAAACCGTGACTCGCGGATTAGGATTGGATTCATGCCAATCCGGACCGATCCGAACCGTGAGCACCCCTAGATATTCCCATGGCAAAGAGCCAACATCAGTGGTACAAAGACCTCCCCTTTAGTTTTTGCCATGACAATACATACAATGACACCACAAGATGCTAGATTCAAATACTCTCCCAAGTCTCAACTCTACTTTCGCCTCTCTCGTTTGATCTCTACTTCAACATTATAAGAGATCCTTTTTGGGTTCGATGGTCAGGGTGTCCGGGCCAGCTTATACGCACCATGCCTAATCCCCTCCCCAATCCGGTCAAAGGCAAGCCATTCACACCGAGACTAGGGGTTTTACAAGAAGTTATTCTTGCAGCCTGAGATGACCAATAACAACGAATTTTCTCGAGTAATTTTCATGTAACCCAACCAAGGATTACAAAGCCATAAACACTAAAAATGGCAATTGGACATCATAATGCTAGGAAGTAGGAAGTACCCATTGATATGTAAACCAGATGGAAACTCTTATGTATTTCAGTAGTACTAAATACCAATTAGGTAAGCACATAAGTAATTAAGAAAGGAGACATCTTTTGAGTTTCAGTAACCATACCTGAAAATTACTCATCAGAACGCCGCAGAATCTTAAACAATCCACAGCAATCTCTCCAAGAAGTCCGCTGCAGTGGGAGTGGAGTCACAGATATATAAGCCTGTAAAACACAAGTCAACAAAAATTAAGTGAACTAATCAAACAAGATTCAAGTCAAAGCATGAAGAAAAAAGTCCACAAGAAACAAAAGCAGAATCCACCAACCCGATTTTCAGTGCTATGAGGAACTTCAGGCACATCAGTTTGTTCAACAACTACTGACTTTGAAACACTATTAATTATTGGATTGGAAACCAAATCCACAGCACCTGAATCTGACAAAGTTGTTTCCTTGGAAGAGACCTCGTAATTGGTCTCATCCAAGGCCGGCTCGACTGCCTCCGATACCTGGCTCGGTGTCGGGTCAAAATAGCCGTTCTGACCCGACACCGAATCGATCTCCTTGGAGGCGAAATCGATAAAGGCCTCGGAAACTCCGTTGGTATCACCCAATGACTGCTCAATTTCGACTGGGTTTTCAGTAGTTTGAGTCAAGAACTCTTCAGAAAGTGATTCCACAGGCTTTGAAGAGTCAAGAGAAAGCTCAGTTTCAGTAACTGGATCCAAACCCACATCCAACTTTTCTGAATTCTCATGATCCTCAGCCGCAAAGTCCTCAGCAGGGTCGCTATTCTCCTCGTTCACACTCTCTCTCACAAACTCATCAACGGATATGGACTCCGCCTCCTGGGTGTTCTCCAATTGTTTGTTCTCTGTTTCAGATGCATCCATTTTGAAGCAAATAACCCAAGAAAATGATGAAGAATCTAATTGGGTTTTGTTATTCTGGTAGTTGGGATAACTTTAATTTCGTTATACAGATGGGTTTAGGGGTGTCAGACAGGGAGAGATGTCGGGGCAAAAGATAAGAGTTGAGAGAGGAAAAGAAATGTAATTTGTGAAAGAGTGGAAGGTTCCCATCAAAGGACAGAGGTGTAAAGTCGATATGAGAGAGGGGATGGGGGCATGTGACTATGACCACGAATCGATGGTAAAGTATGGGGTGAGAGAGAGAGAGAGAGAGAGAGGGAGAGAGAGAGAGAGAGTGGTAGGTGTTGGGTAGTCATGATCATGTCAAAGTTGAAGGGTAGTTGCAGTTGCAGAATATGAGAGATGCGGCTGGCAATTTGTTTATTTTGCCGTTGGCAGATCTTTGGATGCTCGAATTTATACGGGGCATGACTGGTTGTTGCCGTCTCTCTGTCTCTCTCGGAATTGAAAGAAAAGAGGTGCAATTCCATTTTACACTACTCTAAAGAATGGATGTTTTGTCCTAGAGGCTGGAGGCTATTGAATGGGTCGGGTTTTGAAATTGGAAAACAACCTGTGTACAGACCGGATGCACTGATGGTGTACCGACTGGCGCCGGGGACCGCTTTTTGGGTCTCACATGATTGATCCGAGCCGTCCATTCATCCCAAAATCAAATTCCGAG
Organism: Vaccinium myrtillus; assembly: GCA_016920895.1. Classification (NCBI taxonomy): domain Eukaryota; kingdom Viridiplantae; phylum Streptophyta; class Magnoliopsida; order Ericales; family Ericaceae; genus Vaccinium; species Vaccinium myrtillus. The sequence goes on from CM029273.1 coordinate 17,604,378, forward strand.
GGGACTCGCGTAGAAATCACCTCAATCGGACGTTCCTAAGTGCTCGATCCAATATCACTCCATTTCGTTCAAAAATGGTTATTTCATAAGGGTGCAAATAAAAATGGTCTGTACAATGGGGTCGGTATCCCTGGATTTACCGATTGGCAAAATGGTTATTTCATAGGGGTGCAAATAAAAGTCCAAGTTAAACCAAACAGAGAACAAAAGCCAGATCAAACCGGTTTGGTTTTTAGAAGTAAACGTTCGGTCTGGTTTGATTTTTAGTTAAACAAAAAGAAATTGATTCGGTCCGGTCCTCCACCATCCATCCGATAACAATAAATCGGACCGAACTCAAGGTACAAATATATGTACTCAACAAGAAAATTGATATGGGCTCTCCTTCTAGTGGAGTGGAGTGGGGTCGGGTGGGGTGGGATGTTCAAGCAATTTGATTTTTTCTGCATACGATGAAAAATAGCGTTTTTAGATATGAATGGTTCAGATTATTAAAAAAATACCTAAAAGACTTTTATTTAAAGATCACAGGATTATTATGGAATCAAGCCTTTATTTTTGTTTGAACAAAGTAGATAGTTCATGATAAAGCTTGAGTTTGCACTGGACCTTTCCCTTCATAGTTTTACTAAAAAATATACTCAATCCATCCCAAAATGATAGTCCCTTACGAAAAGATGTAAATTTTTTGGATCAAGGAATAAAATACTTCCGTATATAATTTTTCGAGTTTCTTCGCACCAAAAATCGAGCTGCTCTTTAATTTGATGCAAAAATTTTGAAATACAAAAAACAATGAACGGAAGTTCTTTATTTTTATATGAAAATTATACGTTTTTTCATATGGAGTATCGTTTTAGGACGGGGAGAGTACAACAATATCAATAGACTTTCGTTTAACGGCGTCAACCCCGAATGCAATTCTTGACTCCGTCTCTAGTGTATATGTATATACACATTAGGCCTTCATTCGTTTGAGTTTTGTAGTATAGTGTGAGTTTTCACTAAGGGTTTTTTGGATTACAAGTTATCAAATTAGTTGATATTGTGAGGAGAATTCTTGTGGGGTGGAGGATACCCAAAAATCCTGGAAATCCCTTAGTGAAAATTCACCCTTGGTGCTAAAACTATGATATATTACCGATAAAAAAGAAAAAAACAACTATGATTTATCAATTTTGATAGTCAATATGCCAGTCTTTTTGTTTTTAGTATTCAATGGGAGCTTATTCAGGAAAGAATTCATTGGTATTCTTAGCTAATAGGCTGCTTCCTATAATATCACAGGCTCAAAGCTGACCTATTATTGGAATTGGGGGCCCTGTAGTGAGTGAGCTCACTACATGCGTGTAATGAGCTCTCTCGACCGTCCGATCCGAGATCAACCGTCCTGATAAATTGGAGTTAAAGTAAATGTAAAAGTGCTTTTTATTTCTTGATTTCGGATATTTCGCAGCTAGCTAGTTTGATTTGATACCCTGAAGTGCACTGACATGTTACATGATCATTTCAAACTATCATATTGTATCAATTCACTGAAGTGAAATATTTGGTTTGTTTTAGCTTGCAAAATGACCAATTCAAAAGGTTTGATTCAAAAAATGTCTAAATTGGACCAAATCGAATCATTTACAACCCTAGTACTATTTCAGGGAAAAGGGTTGGGGGTTCGTATTGGTCCAATGACTCATCTAGTCCATTGAACTCGCGTTAACAAGGGTTTCAGATTAGATAGGCCCGATAGCATGCACCCAAGAGAGAATAGTGGACGAGCATAAATCGAAGACATACATGGCCCTCAGAGGCTGGTAGGGATACAATGATTGCCTAGCAGGAGTTGCTCTGCCCACCCCACTCTGCCCATCCTGCTCTGCATGAGCTAATCTACTAGAATTAATTGCTCTGCACAGCCAGATGTGTACTTAGTAAAGATAACTTTAAAGGGGCCGGTTCCGGGGACACATAAGAAAACACATAAAAAAACACTCTATTAAAACACCAAAAAATAAAAAAATTAATCCCGCATTCTTTCTCTCTTCCAACTCCATCTCACGTGTTCTCCTCTGTATCTTCCCTTCCCCATACCTTTCCTCTCCCCATCTCCGGCGACCCTTATCCGGCGAACTAAACTCTGGCAACGGTGACCCATCTCAACTCCCCATGTTTTGCCGGAAAAATAAAAGAGTCCCAAATTTTCTTTTCTCATGTGTTATCAATTCACTAGGTTTAATTATGCATATGAACACCACAATTACAAGATTCCATTTACTTGGAAACCCATTAACTTGGAGTGCTGACGTAACAAACAAAACAGTTTGGAAACATATGTGAATCATGAATCCTATTAGTTGCTTAACGGGTGCCGGTTCGACGATTTTTCGCCGGAGATGGAGTTGTTCGCCGGATTCGGGCTCCCCGGGGATGGAGGCGCCTAAGATGGAGGGCCAGGGAAAGGAGCGTGGTCTCGTTTGGTTACAAAGAGAAAAGTTACATGAGAGTGTTTTAATCTCATCCCTTGATTTCAAGAGCTGAGATGGAGTATTTTTTTATGTGTCCCCAGAACTGGCCCCAACTTCAAATGATCTTATCTCCAACGGACCAGTTAGCCTAATATCCTGATATTGAAGGCCCATCTACAACGGTTTCCCCATAATGATGGTTAAACAAACCCATGACCACCATAACCGTTGATGTCTCACGAGATATCCTCCCGTCATGAAACCAACTCCCTGAGATATTCTCAACAGCATAAACGGCTTTCCTTCCTCCGAGATGCCTATAAAAACAAAGCTTTTTCGATAAGAGAAAGGCACGAGCTACTACGGTACTTAGACTCACTTTTGAATTCTACTTATTTCCCCAACATCATACTAACTTGGGCATTGAAAGCGTGTTGGTCAGACACCACATTGGTATCAAGTTACTCTGTTTTGCTGGTCATCGGCTGAGCACGCCAGAAAACGACTCATCAGTTGGCGCAGTTCTATGAGAACTCTATGATAGGTGTCACACTCCAAAATGGGAAACATGATTGAACCATGAGACAACTCTTGGAACACAAAGCCTAATAAAAATAGTTGTTACAACTCACAATAATTAAAAATTGAATCCTGAATAAAATTAAAATAGGCGATTCAAAACTAACATTTTTGTAGCAAGTGAACAACATCCCGAATTCTCCATACCAAAATTTATTAGCAAAAATGCTCAATAAACAAAAGTGCGGAAGCTGTTTAACATGACTAAAAGAATATGACAATGCAAATGCCCAAGAGGTCCAAACGGTTGGTCTCGACACTATCTCAGAGTCCACTATTATGCTTCATGAACTGACCTGAAAAAAATGTGGAATAAATTCCTCAGCTGAAAATTTAGTGAGTAGTCACGCATGCTAAGGGTAAATAATACAATGTGGCATACTTTTAACAAATGGTAATCGAGGGCTCCAAAGAAATGGTTTCAATTAATTAGGATTGATGCCTCAACGATTAGCACCAACAAACTAAATAGTAAACAACAAGGTCAAAGGCTTGACAAATTGTATCCATGAGTTGAATAGTTGAGTAACGAGCAACAAAAACAATAACCTAGTCACAATAATATGCATTTATACCAATTGGTCTGCCCAAAAATATCATAATGCAGAACAACAATAACATAAAAATCCAAACCAAAGCAGAAACCATAATAATAATCAAGTACCAAACGCCAATTAATTTCTCAGGATTTAGCTCGTTGAATCCAACACAATACTTCGAGAATGTTTAGTCCCACATTGGAAGTCTACATGGGTGATCTTGGGCATATAACAAACTATGTAAGAAACTACTCGTACCTTGGCTTAAGCATTTTGGGCCATGTGGTGTAGCTTGTGGATTAAAATTAAGATATTGGACCAGTGGTCAACCTAGGGCGTTACAACAGCTTCCCAAACTTCCTCTTTATGGTGAGAAAGTTTTCATAAGTGGAAGCTCAACCGATGGCGTTCCAAAATCAACAAGACAAGAAGCGACAGTGTACACGAGTTGACACCCAAATTTGACTTTGTAAATGTTTCAAGGCCCCGTCTTAGGCAACATCCAATGATGACGAATGATCTTGTAAGCTGTAGTTTGAGGTTATGATTCTTATAAACTAATTGAACCTTTTGAACCTCAACCCATACTTGCACCCAATCAAACCATTAGCCTTCAACACGTGTCCGAACTCAGCATCAACGGTCGGCCGCCAATCGCATCTGGTGTAGTGGGCCGAAATATAACGCCGAAACGGACCACAGTTGGCCCGGACCAAAGGTGCAGACCCCAAATGCAGCAAAGCCCAATACCGAGCTAAGAATGAACAGGGTTAGTACTGAGCCTGATATGATCAAACCGAGACGGTTTGGATAGGCACGGGCCGGCATCTCGGCCGAGACGACACCAATCCGGATGAATCACCCAAGCCGGGTAAACCCGAAGTGACTCGCAAGGAATTCAGAAAATTGTTTGTGACTAACGTCACGGATGACGCCATCCGAGGCGGTTACTTATCATGCCAGACTCGTGACGAGCCATGTGCATGTTACAGCTTGCCCTACGTCATTATGATGGCCACCGAGCCGTTATAACATGTGTCAAGTTACAATTTCAGACAATCGCATGCATTGATAACGAATTTGGCCAGTGACTTACCATGATGTAACCCGAGCCAAATGATTGATTTGCCCCTGTGCTTGGAGCACAAATTAGGAGAAGTCTATTAAAGGAAGGGAAGGAACCTTAGAAGGTACACAATTGACTCTCTCTAAACACATAGTACTACTTCTCTTTGGTACTTCTCTTCTCCAGTTTCTTACTAGACTGTCGGAGTGCCTTCCTGTCCAACTTTCGCCCAGGTTGGGTGCTAACGACAGGTGTTACATGTGCTGGAGTACCTGATAGATCTACGTTGGTCACCTACGGTGGAAAAGGAGCAAACCAAAGGGTTCATCTAGGAAACCGGGGCTTGATTGTTCAATCAAGCCATTGAGGGTTCAAGGTGGGATGCTAACCAGGCCTCTGGGCTAGTCAATTTTAGCCGTTGTTTTCTCTCTCTCTCTCGCATCACAACAGGTTTTTGTAGTTTTTGGTGTAAGGAGAAATGCCCCCCATTAGATCGATCTGCTAGCAAATCTATTGCTTGGCTGGCAGATCCATTTATATGGGAGACAGTTCTGTACTTTTCTGTATTTTTATTAATTGTTAAGCACGCTCCCGCTCCCCTTATCCGTGTATATTTATTTTTATGTCATCACTTATATTTGTTAATGGCTAGTTAACCAAGTTATTTGCGAATCAAATTAACTACGCAAGTAAAAAATTAGCTTAATCAAATATCAACAAGTAATTAATCAAATTATTTACTCCCGCTCTTGGCAAACAAATTTAAGATTAGAATGAATAACTAAAGCAAGAATAATTTGATCAATTACTTGTCAATATAGTTGATGTTCAGATGGGTTTTGTACAAAGAAAAGGATTACGAAATAAAAGATTTGTGAAAATGAACTTTATATAGCAAAACATTACACCACATTTATATTTAATAATACATTTTAACACAAATAGAACAGTCACATGATATAGAGGACTCACACACACCACCACCTGCATGAGTAGAGCTTCAGATCATGTGAGTACTTGTGTAGAAGTGTGTGATTTGTGTGCAGTTCGTTTTTGCCAAACATGGTACTCATGTAACTTTATTCACATTAGGTATGTTGTGGGTTTGAGGTTTCCATTTTGATGATCGGAAATATTTGGCTTGTAGTAATTAATTTGTTAAGTCAAATATAAAAAATTAGAAAAATCAAATATCGATAAGAACTTGATCATTAAATATAATTGTTGTGTTTGGAATAACATAAAATAGTAATAACATTTTTTTATCAATCATTTATTATTATCTAATTGAGCTAAAATTTTCCCCAGTCTCTTAATATATAAATTAATTCTCCCTCCCTCTGTTCAACAAAGTTAACCCCTATAAAAAGAATGTGTAAATTTTGGATAAAAAATAAAATATTTTCAAGCGGATATTTTTGTATGGAAAATTCTAAAATTGGCCCAATGGGTTGACATTAAGGCTTAAAAAGTGTATTAAAATATGTGAAAAGTGTATAGGAATGTGTGAAAGTGTATATGAAAGTGAAAAAAGTACATTTGAGTTTGTATTTTTTTTTTGTTTTCTTGCTGCCTTATTAAATTATGCATAGGCCCTTATTTTTTTTAAAATTACGCATAGGCCCTTATTTTTTGTTCTAAATATTGCACGTTTTCTCGTGGGAATTAAGACAGAGGAATCTTTATAATAAAATAGAGCATTTTCTATTGAAAATGTTTCGGCATATAAACAAAGTAACATCCAAGACCGTTAAACAACCGACACACACGAATCGATTGAAAAAAATTGATAGGAATTTTTGGTTATCGGTTGCTCCAGATCGGTAGTCAGTTGATTTTCGGTCCGGAAATGTAGAAAAATGATTATTTCGGTTCGATTGTCTGAAAATATGAATGGACTGTTTACCCAAAAAAAAAAAAACGGCTGGATCGAACCGAACCGAACCGAATTAATACCAAAAACCGATGTGTTTAATACTTTTTTATTTTATTTTATAAATTCTTTTTAATTTTTTATCCTAGGACCAATCTGGTCCGTTGATCTCTAAATTATAACCCTAAACCCAGTCTTCAGCCTAACACCACCACCGCCACGCCACGCCACGCCACCATCTCCGTCAATCCACCGCTACCACAGCCATGCCTCCCTCTCCGTCAAGACGCTGGTTTTGATCTGAGGGGCTGTCTTGTTCAATCGCCTCATCACCAAGACCACCACTCGCTGGGACAATGGAATCAAGGCTAAGGGCTAAGGGATGGCTACCTTTCACTAAGGAGTTCTACAATGGGTACACACTTTTTTCACTAAGGGTATTTTATTTGAACTCCAAATCTTGGTAATGCGCAACTTTCTTGCTCGTGTTAAACACATACAAATTTCAGTTTTGACACAAAAAGATGTTCTCAAACTTTGGAGTTTCTGTCTGCTGGGTTTATTTAATGCGTGCTTTTCAAATAGCAAAACAGAATTGGGTGTGTTCTTTTTGCACTTTTCCTGGGGGTTAAAACATGACTAGGGCTGAAGGAATTGGCTGTGGGTTCTAATCTATGTAATTACAGTTCAACATGCTATAACTGTGAGGGAGTTTAGCAGTTCATGACACTTTTCTTTTGGTGGGTTATGGGCCTTGTGGCCCATTGATGTGTATTATTGTAATTTGCTTACAATGTTGGGCCATGTTACTTTGTGAAAAAATAGTTGGAATGTGGGTGAAAAAACAGGTGGAATGGTGTTTGATTGAAAAAAAAGAAGAAGTAAAAGTGGTGGGTTTGGCCCAAAACATCTTTTAATTCATAATTCGTCCCAAGTAGGCCCATTTTGGTCGGACCAAATCCCCTGGCCGGACCTACCACACCCCGAACCGAGACCGATTTAAAATCGGTGAGGATCGGTCCGGAAAGGCATGCCCCGAACCGAATAGGTCCTAGAATAAATCACCCCGAACCGGCCAAAATGGGACCGATTTCACCCCTACCCCAAACCATTTGCGAATCTTCGTCGTGGTTGTGCTCTGAGAGTCTGAGTAGTTGTTCCTCAGCTTCTCCTTGTAAGTCTCCTCCTTCTACTCTTTAACTCTGTAAAACAAAATTCTGCTTTGCGTAGATACTCTAATTCTCGGTTTACTTGGCACAAAATCAAATTGGTGAAAGTATTGTTTTTGTGTTGAGTGATGAGGTTACATTAACGGAAAAAAAGATCATATTCGTTCTTCCTTCCTTTAAGAGTTGTATTAAAAAATTCTTCTTCAGGTTTGGTAGTGGTCTGTTTATGTTTGACTCTTGGTTATAATCTGAAAGTACTGTGACTAATTATCTCAAGATTCTCAACTGATTCGTTTGCGATGATTGTGAGATGAAATTAATCACTTCCAAAGTTCAAATCTTTTAGGTTGATGCTGATAGCTGGTTTGAAGTTTTGAATCAAGTTGTGAATTGGGTTTTTCCTTGAGGAACTGAATCTAAATCGAGGGGGATTTTGGCTACTTTAATTTGAGGGATTAGATCTTAGAGATGGTTGTTGGAGGAGAAGTTTTCATTAGTTTCCACAGAGATGATTCTTGTCAAGAGATGGTTATTTTTTGATATAATTTTGGAAAAATATAAACCATTCTGAATTGCACTATTCACTTACTTTTTGATATAATTTTGGAACATATTTATCTTGAAAAAAAAAGATTGCAACATGTCTGAAACCATATTAATCGATATCTGACTAGCGTGATCTTCGGCGTGATTCATTGTTAACAATAGTTAAAATTTAAATGGTCTGAGCCGTCGAGATGGTCCTGAACCTGAAAAAGGCAAAGACTATCTTGAACTGGACACTTTCGTCTTTCAAATGGATGGGGGAGAGAATCCAACTCCATAACAACAGTACCTCATCCAAATCCTACAACCCACAATTCTGTTGTATAGAAGAGAGGACCCCAGGTGCAAAACTCAATAGACAAACCCTAAGAGCGCCCCCCTCCCCTTCTGTTTTCTATGATCTCTCTCTCATCCCATGAGAAAATTTCATTTCAGTTCTAGAGCTTTAGATTGGCACTTGTCAGCAAAGTTTGTCATCCTAGCAGTAAAGTGCAGGTTAGATATACCAAAAATCCAACCACAGTGAGAGAAATCCAAGCACTTGTTTCTGTGGTGTGGTTCTCCTTCTAGTTTCTTTTCCCTGTTATTTCTTTGTCACGCATACTCTATGCAGTTGGTATAAGTGGTGTTGTATTCATAATGGTATTTGATATTTCTTTTCGAGTTAAGTCAATTAACTATCCCCCAATTGATGAGTAGTGGGTTTCTTTTGGCTTGTTGCTAAATTAGGCTCATTTTAAGGTCCACCAGGATACCCGGAAACCTCCGACCAAAAAAAAAACCACCCGACCTGGCATTCGTCCCTTGATAAGTTCGGTCGGGTTGGGATGTGAAGATTCAGCGGTAATTTAAACCCGAACAAGTTATGCGTGTTTTTTTTTTGGTTGTGATACATTATGGGACAACATTCAAGTACATATTATCCTACCTGATGTGCAGCTCAACAATCTAAAATTTTACCCTGGAACTCTTTCTGTTCATTTTGATATGTGTGACTTGAGAATTCTTCTTAATTATATACTGAAATAAGATTATGGTTACTGCTGCTGATCTTTGGCCTTTCTTCCAGGATTTTCTGGATTGCCTTATGTGAGTTACTCTTCATCCTCACATCCGCTCTTTAGCTGTATCAGCAGTGAAGGTTGTATTAATGGGGATATCAAGATCAGAAGAAATGGCCAAACTGGTTACCCGAATTGGTCAACTTGGTATACTCAGATTTCAGAGCTGGAGTCGCGGTTATCAGACCTTGGTGCAAACTCAAATCCCCAAACAATGTGATGAAAGTTCAGTTGGTGCTAAGCTTGTTAACATGGTTAGAATTCGGACACAAAATTATAGTATGATGGTACGTAGTCGTAACAACCGTACTACTGATGCATCAGTAGAGGATCAAAATAAGGCAATACCTCAGGATGCGGGAAAAAATCTCGTAGGAGTTCGTAATCACGAAATTGGAGAGAATGTCTCCAGAAAGGACAAGGTCAGCTTTCTTGTTGATACTCTTATCAATCTCAAGGATAGTAAAGAAGCCATTTATAGTGCACTTGATGCCTGGGTTGCGTGGGAGCAGAACTTCCCTATTGCATCTCTCAAGAGGGTATTGGCAGTTCTTGAGAAAGAGCAACAATGGCATAGAGTTGTTCAGGTTATAAAATGGATGCTAAGCAAGGGGCAGGGCAACACAATGGGAACATATGGACAACTAATTCGAGCACTAGATATGGACCACAGGGCTGAAGAAGCACACAAGATTTGGGTGAAGAAAATTGGTAGTGACTTCCATTCGGTATCTTGGCATTTATGTAATCGTATGATATCTGTTTACTATCGAAACAACATGATGGAGAATCTTGTAATGCTTTTCAAGGGCCTGGAAGATTTTGATCGTACACCCCCAGAGAAGTCAATAGTGCAGAAAGTTGCTAATGCTTATGAGATTTTAGGGCTACTTGAAGAGCGCGATTGGGTATTGGAGATGTACAAGAGTCTATTTTCTGAGAAAGGATACCCCAAGAAACCTTGTAATCTTTCCAAGAAAAAGAAACAAAAGGGTCGTACCAAGTATGGCTCGACTTCAGATGGCCTGCACAATTCTATGGAGGTACGGTGACAATTTGAAGGTGTTTATCTGGTGATTCATGTAATTATGATGCATTTGCCACATGTATTTATGTGCGTGGTTTTCAGAAGTTCTGGGACAATCAAACTTTACTTGAATTAGAGCAACAGCTAATAAATTGAGCACTTGAAATGGGTTGAGAAAAAGTAAAAGCTATGCAAGGAAAATCTCCCATAAAAAGTAGTGTTACAAGCTTGACTATTGGGTTCACTGTTCACTTCTTGGGGTCTTCCCTATGCATGTGGACAAGATTCTAAAATTCGCTAGGAGCTAGCCGGGCGGCTGGGCACCTTCTAGTTTCAAGGCCGAATACTCGGCGCCTAGCAATTACTTGGGTTTCTTTTATAATATTTTCCACGCCAGCTAGTGATCTGCATCAACAAAAAAGCCTATTGATTACCCCCCAAAAAAGAAAAGCTTGCTGGTTCAAATAAAAGGCCTCCGTAAACAAAAAAAGTGGAAGAGTAAACAAATCCAACAAGTGGTGTGATATAATATAATATTAATCTTAGTGGAGGAAATAAACATTACTTTATTGACAATGCAATCATGCAGCTGCAGACGATCTGATCCATAGATTTAGGTTATACTACCCCATAAATTACACTAAACCCCACTGAAATTTTGCAAAATGTGGAAATTAACTGAGTAATCGCCCACCAGAAATGGCTAATGTACGAGTAATATTCCTAGCGATTAACGGAAACAAGTACACCATAGGCGCCTAGGCCAGGCGCCGCCGACTACTGAGTAGCTGCCGAGCGCTCACCCTGTTTTAGGACACTGCATGTGGAACTACTTGTTTAACAAGTTGACACTTGGAAAGGTAAATAAAAGCGAGAAACAAGGAGAGATTAGGGTGCAACAAAGGCGGGGAATGTTTTTGATGTGCATTGTCCACTTCTTGTGATTGGCAGGGTTAAAAAGGTGGTTGCATGTCCATGATTCACATGGTCTTCTTCTCCTGATTTGTGCGATCCAAGTTCTTCCTAACACGCACAAAGAAAAAAGCATAGAGATTTAGACACTGTTTTGGTCTCTATATTTGAGCTTTATCACGAGAGAAGTAAGTCAGTTGGCTTCGTCTCATATAGCTATGTTTTTGCCTTTTGATATACTTATGCATAAGTTCTGCTACAATGTTGATTTCTTATGTGGACATACATGCTAAAATGAGAATGTTATTATTTTCTTGTGGTCGTCTACTTTGTGGAAGTTTTAAGCTTGTAAATATTGGGTAATGAATGTGCTGTTGCTTGTGTATTTTCTTTGAAATTTGGTGCAACGTGTTTGGCGTTATGGGAGAACATAAATTTTTGGATTCAACTTTTATTCTATTGATTGATAATATAGTACTGTGTTACATGGAAATTTGTCACAAAGATAACTCTCTGTTTGATACCTAGGAAAAGAAAGGAAAGGAGAGGAAAAATAACTAAACTAAAAACTATTTTAACTAAAAATTTTCCTCTCAATTTTGTTCACTCTTTCCTTTTAATTTCCTTCCTTTTATTTTCCTTTCTTTTCTTTTCTTTTCTTTTCCAGGGTACCAAACAGAGCGTAACTGAATAGGAACTGGAAGATTGGCTTCACCTTAGTAGCACGATTCTTCTACAATGAGTGCTACCTAGATGGGTGCTTGAATCCCTCGACAGGAGCTCGCTCCCATCTTGTTGGGAACCCTCTCCTAAATAGGATGGGAGCTCCCACACTAGTCTTAACTCTTAAGGACAAAATTCTCACTTCTCTTACCAAATATATGCAAGGAAGAAGAAAATGAAAGTAAGAGAGATTTAGGACTCTCTCTTTCTTGTCTTGTATTATACCACTCTTGCTCCGTACAACGAAGGGTTGATTAAGGCATGGGTTTGATCGCTTGTCACTAGGCTAATATGTTGTCGTCAACTGTGGTATAATTGATAAATGTATATTGGATGTGAAGCTCATTAGTATTGACGAGGAACTTAACTTGTGTCTGGATTTAACAGTTTCTGATTATTAGCATTGACTAATTTTTTCTTTCTTTTTTTCTTTTCTGTTATTAGATCACTGGCTAATTGTTGAAGTTCCAATAATTATTGATAGGGGGGCAATCGTTCTTGAACTATCTAACTATTGATGTTTGACGAATTCGGTAAGTTAAATGTGAAAGACTCGTAGGGGGCTTAGGATTACTTGGTGTTATGGAGTACGGTATTTATTGTTTCTTTCTCTCATTTTTTGCAATAAAAAACTAGGCACCTACGAGCTTTTTCACTTCAGACTTGTCAATTTACTGAAATTTAGGGAATTGTGAAGGTTTAGGTTAATGGAAACCTTGGACAGGTGAGGCTTCTTTCTCTCATTTATAAAAAACTGGGTATATGAGCTTCTTCACTTCATATTCATTTCCTCTTGAATGATAGTAACAAACATACTTGTCAATTTACCTAATTTTAGGGAATTGTGAAGGTTTTGGTTAATGGAAACCTTGGAGAGGTACTTGGGACAAATCCTCCCATATCATGGATGTCACAGTTTAGTAAAGGGATTATTACCTCTAGGTCTAGAAAAGAGATGTCTAATTACCAATAAGGTAAGTCATTTTTTTTAATTACCACTAAGATAAGTCACTCTTTTTTGGAGTTTAAGTTTAGGGTGCACTTTCCTATTATAGGGTTTTAGTAGTTTTGACACTTTCATAGAGTACCTTAGTCATAGGGGTACCCTAGAGTTTAGGTTTAGGGTGCACTTTCCTATTATAGGGTGGTTTAGGCACTTTGATAGAGTACCCTAGGATTTTAGGCACTTTCATGGAATACCCTAGTCGTAGGATACCCTAGGATTTTAGGCACTTTCATAGGGTACCCTAGTCGTAGGATACCCTAGGATTTTAGGCACTTTCATAGGGTACCCTAGTCATAGGGTACCCTAGTCGTGGGGTACCCTAAGATTTTAGGCACTTTCATAGGGTACCCTAGTCGTAGGGTACCCTAGAGTTTAGATTTATGGTGCACTTTCCTATTATAGAGTTTAGTGGTTTAGGCACTTTCATAGGATACCCTATGATTTATGCATTTTTATACGGATTGGGGAGTTGATGGGAATTTTTTAGAGTTGGGCTTGACCTGATGGTAATTATGGGATCCAAGAGTGACCTGATGGTAAATGTCCCTTTAGTAAAATATTGTCCTTTTATTGCATCTGCAGCTTGTTATAGGTATGTAGGAGAAGTCCACGATAGGATCATTAAAAGTGGAGAACCGTTTTATTCTAGTGTATATATATACAATTTTGCATATAGAATAAAGAACATTTCTTCACAATACTGAGTACTAAGAAATTTTATTTCTGTAGATGTCCCTTGTTTGGTTGCATTTTAGGAGGGAGACCTTGAGTTAACCGTTTGAAGTCAGTGTGAACCATGTAATTCTTTTGTTCCTATTGAAGTCTCTTTTTCTCCGAAGCATTGAGTTTCTGGTTCATCAATGCAGTAGAACTAATTGATTTAGAGCCACAAGATGCTTCCGATGACCAAGCACACACATTGCATTGAGATTCCTGAGGAGTTAGAAACTTTCGTCCAATCTAGTTTTCACCGTACTGCCTTGCTTCTTCAGTCATTGGCATTCCAGAGGCTGGAGTAAACCCTCTTTGGGAATGGAAATGATGTAGCTTGATTGTTGTAGAACACTCTTGTTGGAACATTATTTTCCATGAAACTGCGAAATGAAAAGAATTAGATGGTTCAATATGAAAAAGGCGATAGGATTTTTGGGGGGGTATCCAAGAATGGAGCATTACGTGATGTGTTTAGGCTTCCAGGTTATGAAGTAAATAGGGAAAGTAATAGTTGGATCGAACCATAGGTGGAACTTTTGCTCCCTATTTCCTTTCCATTGGGTGAACGCGTTGGTGTGGTCTATCTGTCTATGTAGGGGTCTTCTGAGAGGTTCCCCAAGAACTCAAAATCATTCTCGTCGTTTTATTGATCCTTGAGAAGATCACGTTAACGATTTGGGGAAAGACGAGAGAGCATTTTTTGAGTTTTTCTTAGTTAACTAGGTAGGGCACTTTGGGGTACTCTTTTAGGAGTGGTGCACTAGAGATGTCCTAATCCAAGCGAGATGAAACCACAATAGCGATGACACTTCAATTTTTGAAGAGCGAGTTAAATAGGGCTCTTAATCCTTGGTCTTTACTTATTTGTTCCACAGTCACTTGAATGACTTACATTGTCGTCCCCAAGATTTTTGATAATCCCAACGCTTTTCACAGAAATTCTCACCTAGAAAAGGAAACAAAATCCGGTACCCAACTCTCATTCATTTCCTTTCCATTTTTCAAATTCCCTACTTTCCGTTATGTTGCTTAATTTCTCTCTCCTTCCTCTCTCTCCCACTCTATATCGACTCTCTGCCTCTATATCGACCACTCCGAGATCTACGTTGCCATCCTAAGCCGCTAGCCATAGTGCGTTCGTTGGTACTCAGTCGTTGTCGTTATACTTGCGACTTCGAGTCCAGTCGTTATCTGACGATCTGGACCTTCTTGGTTGATCTCAACTTCTCCAACCCCGTTGGTGTCGATCTCTAGTGGTGTAATTGTAAATTACTGCTAATTCAGAGGTTAATGCAACTTTGAAAGCCAGCTGCAACAGCCTCATTTTATGAGATACGAGAAGCTTGAGAAGTGAATTGAGATACCTCTACAATGAAGCGATTTAGTGGAACTTTGATCTATTCAGATGAATAACATAATAAGAAAGTCTATGTTTGTGTGTGTGTGTGGGGATCTGAAGAAGAGAGAACGAGGTGAAGAAATGCTCGAATTTACTGGAATTCTCACTCTCTGTGAATTTTCATATATATTTCGTGTGATAAATTTCTAGATTTTGTAAGAATATATTTGAGAGAAATTTCGAATGATAAATTTTGAAGATTTATCTGTATAATCGATCATTTTGGTGAGATGTTTTATTTTGGGTCTTTAGCCATTGCTATTGCCGTCTGTTTGTATTGGGCTTTAATTTGGTGTTATAAATTTCGAGGTTTTAGTGTTATTGATAAATTTCGCATGATATATTTTGAGAAAAATTTCGTGTGATAAATTTACTGTATCTATATACCTTGACATCGCGATTAATTTACCCATGTATCGGCTGAAATGCACAACCCGTTAATCGATACATGTAGCATGCTCGGGGACCCATTTTTGGGTCCCACATGAGTGATCCGGTCCGTTCATTATTCTTAGAACATTTTTCCGAGGTTATAAGTGCTTGAACCAAAGTCCCACCATTTCAATAAAAAAATAAATAAATAATGAATGGTTTGAATCACTCGTGTGGGATCTAAAAGTGGGTTCCCGAGCATGCTCTGTTCGTTTTCTGGACATATGGGTCGGTACCCATAGGTTTTTCCAAAGGGTAGGATGACTGAATGAGGCGTTAGGACATTCAAAGGATGTACGCATAACCCATGATGATGTCATTGGTGTGAACAAAAGTGATGTTTGGGTTAAAGTACTCTGTTTTTAGATGTTCACTTACATACCACTTTATACTTGTCACAACCGACTAACCTTTCTTAAAAATGGTAAGACCCAGGGACGTTTTCAAGAATTGTCTACATTGGAGCCATCAATTTTTATTAACCTTAAACAAAAATTTAAAGCCAAGCACAATAATATAAAACTAGACTTCATCGCAAGCAATAAGGTTTATAACATTGAAAAGTTTTCCATACCCACACTTTACTAATTTTCATGCCATATATAACAAATTTTGAGGCTCATTTTTATGAATTAATGTGTCTCTTTTTACTTTTGTGTGTACATTACACCATCTACAAATTTTGCGGCCCATTTTAGGAATTTTTATATCCCGAGATATGAATTTTTGTGGCCTAGGTTGTTGTGATTTCCTTAAAATAAAAAGAATTAACAAAAAATATAAAATCCTGAAATTGAGTGGGGCACGTGCCCCAGGTGTAGCAAGCTGGATGTGGTAGCTGTAAAGCCAATAAGGGAAAACTAATTCAATCATGGGAGAAATTTCTTTGATCTTGTGTTTATAATTATCATGTCGGCATTTGAATTGAAAGAATAAAGAATATCCATGAGCTTGTAATTCAAAAAATGTAGCTAGGGGGGAAAAAAAAATACTCATCAAGAACACAGGCTCACTGCAGAAACCTAGGTTGGTTGCATTCAGGGGGTAGTCCTTGAGGAAACCGGGCGTAGTCGGTGCAGTAATTGTAAACCATGCAGTCGTCTTGCACTTTCATGAGTTTTCCTGGTCTACGGAGTCCAATGCTTGAGTTTGCCATGCCTCGGTGCTTGTTATTGAATTGGTAGACGTAGAAGAGCCACATGAAGATGATCCAGATGAGTATACACAAGCACTTAACTCGAATTTGTTGTAGGCAGCAATGAAGGGAGCATACGTCCAATTGGTCTTCACTCTCCCACCTTCCGTTGCCCAGCTATCCGCATTCCAGATGCTCGAGTAGACCGTCATTGCTTGGCTATTTGGGAATGGAACATCGATGGCTTCGTTGTTGTTGAATACCCTTATTGGTGTTCCATCCACCATGAAACTGTGCATTTAAAGAACCAAAGAAACATTAGAAAGTGGCTAAGAACCTAAAGGCCATCGGAAACAATAAAATCAGAAATCGGTTCAGAAATTGCAGTAGAATTTTTGAAGATTTTCGTAGAAGGCCATATTATTCTGCATAGAACTCTATTTACTAGTATACAATTATGAGAGCCGAGAATAGACTACATTACATGATGCGTTGAGTATTCCAAAGGACTGTGTACTTGTGAAAGGCTGCGGTTGGATCGAACCAAGGATAAAACTGTTGTTCCCGGTTACCTTGACCCTGAGTGTAAATGTTGGTATGGATAATATATGGTTGTCCGGACACATTGCCTAAGAATTCAAAGTCGATCTCATCATGGTTTGGCCCTTGAGATGATAACTGCGTAGAAAAAGAGAGTCATTAAGTTAATGATACCATATAATTCGTACACAAGAACCAGAAAAAGAGGAGAAAGTTGTATTAAAAAGAGACAAGTTTCAGGCTTAGATCCAACATAGTGATACGGGTCAACCATGATTCCTTTTTAAGTGCAGTGTTTATTTGGAGAAGATTTTGGGTGCAAATATGGTAGGGTGAATGACAAATCAGTGGTGGTTCGGGCAAATTATTCCCAAAACGTGGTCATGGTTTGCTGAATTCCCAACTCATGATGAGGAAAATTTTAATTTCCCATACATGACAATTTATACATGCAATGCCCACAATACCCTTTGTAATTTTTCCCATTTTCTGATATGCTCCCCTCTTCGTAAAACCCTACTGCGGCGCCAATCTCCATCCTCCTCTCTCACTGGTTGTGTTTTGTGCTATTTAGTTTGACTATCTCTTTGTAGCTCGTTAACAGCTCCTAGTGTGTTTTTGGGAAGTGCTCTGATCGATTTCTATGCGAAATTGTTGCTGATCAATGATGCAAATTAACTGTTTGATGAAATGCCTGTTAGAAACTCAGTTTATGGCGCACATGCACATACCTTATGATATAGTTTGCTCCTGAAAGTTCACATCCTGGATATGTTTTCATGGAATATGTTTGGGTTTCATATATAGGTCTGTTTATATGTTTGGGTTTTATACATAGGTACGTGATACAAAGCCAAGTCTGATTCTAAATTATCTCGATCAGTTTTGCCTAAATTACACTCGATCAGTTTGGGTTTTATATATAGTATCCTAATTGTTTGTTTCATTATCACATTTACATTTCCGGATGGACGCATACTGTATATCTCTTGCACGGTGCAATTTTGAGAAAGATTTGATTTGACCTCACATTGGCAAGGCAAGTTGGACTACCGTGAGTGCAATTCATTAATTGCAAGGTGCAAGAGTTTTCATTTATAGTGCTATGATGTTGTATGCACGGTGTAATTTTGAGATTGTTCGTCCAAAAAGATTTGATTTGATTTGATCTCACACTGGCAAGAGAAGTTGTACTAACATAAGTGCAATTTTTTTATTGCAAAGTGCAAGAGGTTTTCATTTACAGTGCAATGCTGTTGAATGCATGGTGCAACTTTGGGGCAACTAATATTTTCAAGAACAATGGGAAGGATGTGTGTGTGTGTGTTAGGGCTTCAAAAATTAGAAGGGTGTGTGGAATTGTTTTTTTCCTTGTCATGTATTTGGTGATTTCCAAAAAATCATGCATGAAATCGGAACTAATATTTTTAAATACAACTGAATTGGAAGTCCCCCAATAGGGTATGAGTGATGTGGTATCCATGCAGCACATCCATGCCGTCCAAAAATGCAATCGACGGTTCGGATTGAAACACATTTTTTCTTTTTCTTTTTTAAAATCCGCTTGGCATTTCAATTTGGACCGCCGGTTGTATTTTTTGATGGCGCGAATGTGCCGCATGGGTACCACGTATACCCTCCCCGTACCCAAAATATTCTCGCTTATTTGGGGTATATCACATTGGTCAAAAAATCAGGATATTAAATTTTTGATAAGAGGGGGTAGAAATTTGTGACTTACATAGTAAGTGGTGACAACACCGGCAGAGTTGTTAGGAACAAGCTGGATATGCATGTCGAACCTTCCAAATAAGTAGTTGTTTTTAGATTGGAAGCCGGAGCCAGAGTAGTTGTCCAACGACAGCGTGAGAAGTTCGCCGCCGTCCATTATCGCAACACGTTCACCACCGAAACTGATCTCACAATCTTGGTAGAAGTTCTCGGCCGAGGCAGCCATTAGAATGGTCATGAACATTAGAACAAAAAGCATTACAGAAGAGGATAGGGAGGACATTGTAGAGAGAGAGAGAGAGAGAGAGAGAGAGAGAGAGAGAGAGAGTATGTTTGTTTGATGGGTTGAAGCCTTGAAGATTGGGGTTGAGAGGAGGGGTATATAACAATATATATTACTCTTGGGAAGATCCTAGGCAGTAGGCGTTGACCATGCAAAATTTAAAGGAGGAAAGGCATCCTGAAGAAGTTGTGGTACAGCTGGAACGTGGGCTAATTTGCATGGAGATCAGAACTGCATATAGTAATAAAATTAATTGAGACGGAAAGAAGTAAAAACGCGTAATTGTGTGCCCAGATTAGCCTTCACTGGGTTCAAGTATTCCATTTTGAAGTAGTAATATTTAATAATTCCAGTTAAAAAATGAGAGTAATATAGTATTCAATAAAATTAGTATATGAACTCAAATTGTGTACGAAATAGATCTCATGAGGTAATTAATTAGCCTAAAGCTGGAGGGGCCATTTACAAAAGTTTGACTAATAATATACATTTTTAGTAATGGAAAGTGTTGTTGCACTCGGAGTGTCCCTATGGATTTCGTTACACACTGACACTTCTTGCGACCACTCTAAAAACAGACTTGCGGGTGCGGCGTTGAATTCCATAAAATACTTAATTGAAGTTTTTCCTAACACCAATTAATTTTAAGAGATTTAGCCCCAAAAAATTGGTTTTAGGAGAGATGGTGGAAAAACGGTTTGACAATTAGTATCAGAGCGGGTCGCTCATATTGATTTCGTGAATTTTTTTCACAAGAGGGTCCTTTTTTTTTATTATAAATTTTTTGCTATGGAGCTGAATTTGAAATGCCCTCGATTACTTGATAGAATAATCTTTGATCATTCGAAAGCAAAAACGAAAAAACCTTTTCAGTTTACGATTAAACATATTGAGTAAAATGATTTAGACATTAATGATAAATATTAGGAGTGAAAATCGGTCGGTTCGGTTCGGTTTTCGGGGTGTTCGGGACTGAACCGATCGGTTCGGGGTGGTTCGGTTTTTTCGGTTTTTTTCAGTTTTTCTCGGTTTTTTCGGTCCGGCGTTAAAATTGAGATGGACGGCTGTGATTTGTTATTTTTTGCAGGGTCAATTTCAGGAAACCGAGATAGGGGTGGTTTCGGTCCAAATAGGGGTGATTTCGGGGTAATTTGGTCCAAATCGGGATGATTTTAGGGTATTTCAGTTCGGTCTGACAAAAATTCCGGGAAACCGAAACCGAAACCGAACCGAGATGTATTTCAGTTTTTTTTTCCAGGCTGGATCGACTGAACACCGAACTGAATTTCGGTTTTTCGGTCGGTTCGGGTTCCGTCGGGTTTTTTTTCACCCCTAATAAATATGATATGAAAGCTATTGGTTTGTTCACAAAAAATTCTAAACGCTCTTTTAAGAGAGAGATTAATAAAAATGAACATAATGACAAAAATGCCAAGAACATTTTAGCTTTCACAGCCAGGTGTCATGATAGCGAGAAAGAGAGAATTGATACTTTGCATGAACTTTATGTGCTTAAAGCCAAACATCCGAGTCTTGAAAATGATATACTATCCTTTTTGAGATTAACAAGTTTCTTGAATGAATTAAAAATAGCAAATTTGCAAGTCGAACTTGACAAGGCCAATGCTATTTTGAAGAAATTGAATGTAAGTTCACAAGCTTTAGAGGAACTCTTGACATCTCAAAAGTGGCTTCAAGCAAAGAAAGACATGGTTATATATAAAAAGCTTCATTATCAAAGGCAAGAGGAAAATTATCTTATTAAATCGAGTAGCAGCTCACACCCCTCTCGTGGACAACAAAGCCAAGCCCCCAATGAAGGAGACCAGTATCAAAGATGCTCGCATAAAGCCTAGTCCTCCTAAGGAAAAGAAACAATGTGCAGTGGTTAAAAATGCCACTATCAAGCGTAGTGAGGTGAACTCTTTGTAGTGAGGTGAACTCTTTTAAATATATTTTCGTTTGTCATTATTGTGATATTAAAGGTTACATTAGACCTCATTGTAAGAAGTTACATGTGGCACATATGTCTTGCACATATTTACCTGTAGAAAGTTCACATGGTCTTGACAAGTTTATTCCTACATGTCATTTTATGGAGTAGAAGGACAAATTAGACCAAAATGTTTTAAACTCTATAGGTACGCCACTGCTCCGCCCCAATATTATGCTGATAGCAATGGGAGTAAAATCCAAAGAACAAAACATAAAGTGGCGCCACAACCCTAAGGATAAGAATGTGATTTCTAAACCTATGCCTAAAATTTTTAGAAAGGTAAGGAGGTCAAGACTAGATCAACTTATTTGTTAAGGAAGTTGAACTTGGTAGCATGTGAGGATTTACTTACTAACCATCTAGATGACAATG
>CM029273.1:17626939-17809164 GCA_016920895.1 Vaccinium myrtillus
CAATCTCAAAATTACACCGTGCATACAACAACATAGCACTATAAATGAAAACTCTTGCACCTTGCAATTAATGAATTGCACTCACGGTAGTCCAACTTGCCTTGCCAATGTGAGGTCAAATCAAATCTTTCTCAAAATTGCACCGTGCAAGAGATATACAGTATGCGTCCATCCGGAAATGTAAATGTGATAATGAAACAAACAATTAGGATACTATATATAAAACCCAAACTGATCGAGTGTAATTTAGGCAAAACTGATCGAGATAATTTAGAATCAGACTTGGCTTTGTATCACGTACCTATGTATAAAACCCAAACATATAAACAGACCTATATATGAAACCCAAACATATTCCATGAAAACATATCCAGGATGTGAACTTTCAGGAGCAAACTATATCATAAGGTATGTGCATGTGCGCCATAAACTGAGTTTCTAACAGGCATTTCATCAAACAGTTAATTTGCATCATTGATCAGCAACAATTTCGCATAGAAATCGATCAGAGCACTTCCCAAAAACACACTAGGAGCTGTTAACGAGCTACAAAGAGATAGTCAAACTAAATAGCACAAAACACAACCAGTACTGAGAGAGGAGGATGGAGATTGGCGCCGCAGTAGGGTTTTACGAAGAGGGGAGCATATCAGAAAATGGGAAAAATTACAAAGGGTATTGTGGGCATTGCATGTATAAATTGTCATGTATGGGAAATTAAAATTTTCCTTATCATGAGTTGGGAATTTAGCAAACCATGACCACGTTTTGGGAATAATTTGCCCGAACCACCATTGATTTGTCATTCACCCTACCATATTTGCACCCAAAATCTTCTCCAAATAAACACTGCACTTAGAAAGGAATCATGGTTGACCCGTATCACTATGTTGGATCTAAGCCTGAAACTTGTCTCTTTTTAATACAACTTTCTCCTCTTTTTCTGGTTCTTGTGTACGAATTATATGGTATCATTAACTTAATGACTTTCTTTTTCTACACAGTTATCATCTCAAGGGCCAAACCATGATGAGATCGACTTTGAATTCTTAGGCAATGTGTCCGGACAACCATATATTATTCATACCAACATTTACACCCAGGGTCAAGGTAACCGGGAACAACAGTTTTATCCTTGGTTCGATCCAACCGCAGCCTTTCACAAGTACACAGTCATTTGGAATACTCAACGGATCATGTAATGTAGTCTATTCTCGGCTCTCATAATTGTATACTAGTAAATAGAGTTCTATGCAGAATAATATGGCCTTCTACGAAAATCTTCAAAAATTCTACTGCAATTTCTGAACCGATTTCTGATTTTATTGTTTCCGATGGCCTTTAGGTTCTTAGCCACTTTCTAATGTTTCTTTGGTTCTTTAAATGCACAGTTTCATGGTGGATGGAACACCAATAAGGGTATTCAACAACAACGAAGCCATCGGTGTTCCATTCCCAAATAGCCAAGCAATGACGGTCTACTCGAGCATCTGGAATGCGGATAGCTGGGCGACGGAAGGTGGGAGAGTGAAGACCAATTGGACGTATGCTCCCTTCATTGCTGCCTACAACAAGTTCGAGTTAAGTGCTTGTGTATACTCATCTGGATCATCTTCATGTGGCTCTTCTACGTCTACTAATTCAATAACAAGCACCGAGGCATGGCAAACTCAAGCATTGGACTCCGTAGACCAGGAAAAACTCGTGAGAGTGCAAGACGACTGCATGGTTTACAATTACTGCACCGACTACGCCCGGTTTCCTCAAGGACTACCCCCTGAATGCAACCAACCTAGATTTGAGCAGTGAGCTTGTGTTCTTGATGAGTATTTTTTTTTTCCCCCTAGCTACATTTGTGAATTACAAGCTCATGGATATTCTTTATTCTTTCAATTCAAATGCCGACATGATAATTATAAACACAAGATCAAAGAAATGTTTCTAAATGCCGACATGATAATTTTAGGTCTACTACTGATTCTAAATGTTTGTATGTATACATATATATGTTTGTAGATCTGTAAATGTTCTTTTCTTTTTCTGATCGATGTAGAATTAGTAGTCGATCTGAATGTATCACACTCTTCTCTCTTTGTGTGAGGAACCGAACCGACCTCAAAACCAAACCGAACCGAGACAAACCGAACCGAACCGGAACCGAACCGACCTCTAAACAACCGGTTTCGGTTCCATGTTCTATCCGAACCGGTTTTGTCCGGTTCACTCCAAATCACCCCTAAACCAAACCGAACCGGTTACACCCCTAGTAAAAACTAGGGGTGTACAAGAAAACCGAAAAAACCGTGAAACTAGACCGACCGGACCAAACCGGCCTATTTGGATTGGTTCTATGGTTCTATGGTTAAATGGATTGGTTCTGGTTCTAAAAAAATGAGAACCGGATATTTTGGTTTGGTCCATGGTTTCATATTTAGGAACCGTGGTTTGAACCGAACGGGTCCATATATATAAGTAAAATATAATATAATATAATATATACACTCATATATACCCACACACTTGATAATTTTGCTAGCTTTAAGTTTTAGCATTGCATCTGCCATTTATATCAATAATGATATACGAGAGTACTCTAATAGTTGTTTTAGTTATTGTTGGAGTTCTTAATTTATTTGTGAGTTGGTTTAGTGGTAGTAGTTTTACGAAGAAATTACAATAATTTTGTAGACTATTTTTTTAGGCAATTTTTTAATGTTAACATGGTTTAGAATCGGAAACCGAACCAAACCGGACCGGTCTAATGGTTTGGTGTGGTTTGGTTCTATATGTGTAATGGTCTGGTTATGGTTCTCAATTTTTTGAAACCGTTAGATATAGTTCGGTCCCCGGATTTCTATAAAACCGGTCCAAACCGGACCATGTACCCGTAGTAAAACCTTTGCAGTGTTAAAAGGGTATCATTTTTAGAACATGCCCACTAAATAACCTAGAGCCGGCCCCGCCTCAACCCAAACATTGCTTATGTTCACACCCATGACATCAACATGTGTTATGCGTACATCCTTTCAATGTCCTAACACCTCATTCAGTCATTCTAACGAAAAAAAAATTCGGGTGCCGAGTGGGTATTACCACTTGGTACCCAAGCATGATCCGAGCCATCCAAATGTGTTTTGGACGGCCCGGATTGATTCCCTCTCTCTCCTCTCACCCAAACACTCTCTCTCTCTCTTCCTTTTCTCTCTCTAAAATTCGGACCGTTGGATCGCGTTATGAACGGCTGAGATTGCCGAGCAGATACCATATACCATGTGGGCAATACCCACTCGGCACTGAAAAATTTGCCCAATACAAACAGACGGCAATATATAGCAATGGCTAAAGACCCCAAATAAAACATCTCACCAAATTGATCGATTATAAAGATAAATCTTCAAAATTTATCTTTCAAAATTTCTCTCAAAAATATTCTTACAAAA
Organism: Vaccinium myrtillus; assembly: GCA_016920895.1. Taxonomy (NCBI): domain Eukaryota; kingdom Viridiplantae; phylum Streptophyta; class Magnoliopsida; order Ericales; family Ericaceae; genus Vaccinium; species Vaccinium myrtillus. The sequence goes on from CM029273.1 coordinate 17,630,380, forward strand.
TGTAGAAATTTATCACACGAAATATATATGAAAATTCACAGAGAGTGAGAATTCCAGTAAATTCGAGCATTTCTTCACCTCGTTTTCTCTTCTTCAGATCCCCACACACACACACAAACATAGACTTTCTTATTATGTTATTCATCTGAATCGATCAAAGTTCCACTAAATCGCTTCATTGTAGAGGTATCTCAATTCACTTCTCAAGCTTCTCGTATCTCATAAAATGAGGCTGTTGCAGCTGGCTTTCAAAGTCGCATTAACCTCTTAATCAGCAGTAATTTACAGTTACACCACTGGAGATCGACACCAACGGGGCTGGAGAAGTTGAGATCAACCAAGAAGGTCCAGATCGTCAGATAACGACTGGAGTCGAAGTCGCAAGTATAACGACAACGATTGAGTACCAACGAACGCACTATGGCTAGCGGCTTAGGGTGGCGACGTAGATCTCGGAGTGGTCGATATAGAGGCAGAGAGAAGGAGAGAGAAATTAAGCAAAATAACGGAAAGTAGGGAATTTGAAAAATGGAAAGGAAATAAATGAGGGTTGGGTACCGGATTTTGTTTCCCTTTTCTAGGTGAGAATTTCTGTGAAAAGCGTTGGGATTATCAAAAATCTTGGGGACGACAATGTAAGTCATTCAAGTGACTGTGGAACAAATAAGTAAGACCAAGGATTAAGAGCCCTATTTAACTCGCTCTTCAAAAATTGAAGTGTCATCGCTATTGTGGTTTCATCTCGCTCGGATTAGGACATCTCTAGTGCACCACTCCTAAAAGAGTACCCCAAAGTGCCCTACCTAGTTAACTAAGAAAAACTCAAAAAATGCTCTCTCGTCTTTCCCCAAATCTTTATCGTGATCTACTCAAGGATCAATAAAACGACGAGAATGATTTTGAGTTCTTGGGGAAACTCTCAGAAGACCCCTACATAGACAGATAGACCACACCAACGCGTTCACCCAATGGAAAGGAAATAGGGAGCAAAAGTTCCACCTATGGCTCGATCCAACAATTACTTTCCCTAATTACTTCATAACCTGGAAGCCTAAACACATCGCGTAATGCTCCATTCTTGGATACCGCCCCAAAATCCTATCCCCGTTTTCATATTGAACCATCTAATTCTTTTCATTTTGCAGTTTCATGGAAAATAATGTTCCAACAAGAGTGTTCTACAACAATCAAGCTATATCATTTCCATTCCCAAATGAGGGTTTACTCCAGCCTCTGGAATGCCAATGACTGAAGAAGCAAGGCAGTACGGTGAAAACTAGATTGGACGAAAGTTTCTAACTCCTTAGGAAGCATCTTGTGGCTCTAAATCAATTAGTTCTACTGCATTGATGAACCAGAAACTCAATGCTTCGGAGAAAAAGAGACTTCAATAGGAACAAAAGAATTACATGGTTCACACTGACTTCAAACGGTTAACTCAAGGTCTCCGTCCCAAAATGCAACCAAACAAGGGACATCTACAGAAATAAAATTTCTTAGTACTCAGTATTGTGAAGAAATGTTCTTAATTCTATATGCAAAACTGTATATATACACCAGAATAACAAGCTGCAGATGCAATAAAAGGAAAATATTTTACTAAACCGTGACATCCATGATATGGGAGGATTTGTCCCAAGTACCTCTCCAAGTTTTCCATTAACCAAAACCTTCACAATTCCCTAAAATTAGGTAAATTGACAAGTATGTTTGTTACTATCATTCAAGAGGAAATGAATATGAAGTGAAGAAGCTCATATACCCAGTTTTTTTATAAATGAGAGAAAGAAGCCTCACCTGTCCAAGGTTTCCATTAACCTAAACCTTCACAATTCCCTAAATTTCAGTAAATTGACAAGTCTGAAGTGAAAAAGCTCGTAGGTACCTAGTTTTTTATTGCAAAAAATGAGAGAGAAACAATAAATACCGTACTCCATAACACCAAGTAATCCTAAGCCCCCTACGAGTCTTTCACATTTAACTTACCGAATTCGTCAAACATCAATAGTTAGATAGTTCAAGAACGATTGCCCCCCTATCAATAATTATTGGAACTTCAACAATTAGCCAGTGATCTAATAACAGAAAAGAAAAAAAGAAAGAAAAACTTAGTCAATGCTAATAATCAGAAACTGTTAAATCCAGACACAAGTTAAGTTCCTCTTCAATACTAATGAGCTTCACATCCAATATACATTTATCAATTATACCACAGTTGACGACAACATATTAGCCTAGTGACAAGCGATCAAACCCATGCCTTAATCAACCCTTCGTTGTACGGACTACGGAGCAAGAGTGGGTGGGGGGACATGTACAAGCTCCCCTAAGTTGGGAGCAGACTAGGTAATATGAAACGAATAAATATGTGTGTGCGTGTGTGCGTGTGTGTGTGAATAAATTTATATATTTACATGTATCGTACATATGTTTTATAGTTGCAAAGGTAGCGTGTATATAAACATTTTATATATATAACCATGAGTGAAAAATGACATTCCAATAGGTTTCTTTTTTTGCCAAATATATGGACTAAACACGTAGACAGAAAAGTATGGTATAATACAAGACAAGAAAGAGAGAGTCCTAAATCTCTCTTACTTACATTTTCTTCTTCCTTGCATATATTTGGTAAGAGAAGTGAGAATTTTGTCCTTAAGAGTTAAGACTGGTGTGGGAGCTCCCATCCTATTTAGGAGAGGGTTCCCAACAAGATGGGAGCGAGCTCCTGTCGAGGGATTCAAGCTCTCATCTAGGTAGCACTCATTTTAGAAGAATCCTGCTACTAAGGTGAAGCCAATCTTCCAGTTCCTATTCAGTTACGCTTTGTTTGGTACCCTGGAAAAGAAAAGAAAAGAAAGGAAAATAAGAGGAAGGAAATTAAAAGGAAAGAGTGAGCAAAATTGAGAGGAAAATTTTTAGTTAAAATAGTTTTTAGTTTAGTTATTTTTCCTCTCCTTTTCCTCTCCTTTCCTTTCTTTTCCTAGGTATCAAACTCAAACAGAGAGTTATCTTCGTGACAAATTTCCATGTAACACAGTTATATTATCAATCAAAAGAATAAAAGTTGAATCCCAAAATTTATGTTCTCCCATAACGCCAAACACGTTGCACCAAATTTCAAAGAAAATACACAAGCAACAGCACATTCATTACCCAATATTTACAAGCTTAAAACTTCCACAAAGTAGACGACCACAAGAAAATAATAACATTCTCATTTTAGCATGTATGTCCACATAAGAAATCAACATTGTAGCAGAACTTATGCTTAAGTATCTCAAAAGGCAAAAACATAGCTATATGAGATGAAGCCAACTGACTTACTTCTCTCGTGATAAAGCTCAAATATAGAGACCAAAACAGTGTCTAAATCTCTATGCTTTGTTCTTTGTGCGTGTTCGGAAGAACTTGGATCGCACAAATCAGGAGAAGAAGACCATGAGCATCATGGACATGCAACCACCTTTTTAACCCTGCCAATCACAAGAAGTGGACAATGCACATCAAAAACATTCCCTGCCTTTGTTGCACCCTAATCTCTCCTTGTTTCTCGCTTTTATTTACCTTTCCAAGTGTCAACTTGTTAAACAAGTAGTTACACATGCAGTGTCCTAAAACTCGGTGAGCACTCGGCAGCTACTCAGTAGTCGGCGGCGCCTGGCCTAGGCGCCTATGGTGTACTTGTTTCCGTTAATCGCTAGGAATATTACTCGTACATTAGCCATTTCTGGTGGGCGATTACTCAGTTAATTTCCACATTTTGCAAAATTTCAGTGGGGTTTAGTGTAATTTATGGGGTAGTATAACCTAAATCTATGGTGTACTTGTTGAATTTGTTTACTCTTCCACTTTTTTTGTTTACGGAGGCCTTTTATTTAAACCAGCTAGTTTTTCTTTTCTGGGGGGTAATCAATAGGCTTTTTTGTTGATGCAGATCACTAGCTGGCGTGGAAAATATTATATAAAAGAAACCCAAGCAATTGCTAGGCGCCGAGTATTCAGCCTGGAAACTAGAAGGTGCCCAGCCGCCCGGCTAGCTCCTAGCGAATTTTAGAATCTTGTCCACATGCATAGGGAAGACCCCAAGAAGTGAACAGTGAACCCAATAGTCAAGCTTGTAACACTACTTTTTATGGGAAATTTTCCTTGCATAGCTTTTACTTTTTCTCAACCCATTTCAAGTGCTCAATTTATTAGTTGTTGCTCTAATTCAAGTAAAGTTTGATTGTCCCAGAACTTCTGAAAACCACGCACATAAATACATGTGGCAAATGCATCATAATTACATGAATCACCAGATAAACACCTTCAAATTGTCACCGTACCTCCATAGAATTGTGCAGGCCATCTGAAGTCGAGCCATACTTGGTACGACCCTTTCGTTTCTTTTTCTTGGAAAGATTACAAGGTTTCTTGGGGCATCCTTTCTCAGAAAATAGACTCTTGTACTTCTCCAATACCCGATCCCGCTCTTCAAGTTGCCCTAAAATCTCATAAGCATTAGCAACTTTCTGCACTATTGACTTCTCTGGGGGTGTACGATCAAAATCTTCCAGGCCCTTGAAAAGCATTACAAGATTCTCCATCATGTTGTTTCGATAGTAAACAGATATCATACGATTACATAAATGCCAAGATACCGAATGGAAGTCACTACCAATTTTCTTCACCCAAATCTTGTGTGCTTCTTCAGCCCTGTGGTCCATATCTAGTGCTCGAATTAGTTGTCCATATGTTCCCATTGTGTTGCCCTGCCCCTTGCTTAGCATCCATTTTATAACCTGAACAACTCTATGCCATTGTTGCTCTTTCTCAAGAATTGCCAATACCCTCTTGAGAGATGCAATAGGGAAGTTCTGCTCCCACGCAACCCAGGCATCAAGTGCACTATAAATGGCTTCTTTACTATCCTTGAGATTGATAAGAGTATCAACAAGAAAGCTGACCTTGTCCTTTCTGGAGACATTCTCTCCAATTTCGTGATTACGAACTCCTACGAGATTTTTTCCCGCATCCTGAGGTATTGCCTTATTTTGATCCTCTACTGATGCATCAGTAGTACGGTTGTTACGACTACGTACAATCATACTATAATTTTGTGTCCGAATTCTAACCATGTTAACAAGATTAGCACCCACTGAATTTTCATCACATTGTTTGGGGATTTGAGTTTGCACCAAGGTCTGATAACCGCGACTCCAGCTCTGAAATCTGAGTATACCAAGTTGACCAATTCGGGTAACCAGTTTGGCCATTTCTTCTGATCTTGATATCCCCATTAATACAACCTTCACTGCTGATACAGCTAAAGAGCGGATGTGAGGATGAAGAGTAACTCACATAAGGCAATCCAGAAAATCCTGGAAGAAAGGCCAAAGATCAGCAGCAGTAACCATAATCTTATTTCAGTATATAATTAAGAAGAATTCTCAAGTCACACATATCAAAATGAACAGAAAGAGTTCCAGGGTCAAATTTTAGATTGTTGAGCTGCATATCAGGTAGGATAATATGTACTTGAATGTTGTCACATAATGTATCACTACCAAAAAAAAAACACGCGTAACTTGTTCGGGATAAAATTACCACTGAATCTTCACATCCCAACCCGACCGAACTTATCAAGGGACGAATGCCAGGTCGGGTGGTTTTTTGTTTGGTCGGAGGTTTCCGGGTATCCTGGTGGACCTTAAAATGAGCCTAATTTAGCAACAAGCCAAAAGAAACCCACTACTCATCAATTGGGGGATAGTTAATTGACTTAACTCGAAAAGAAATATCAAATACCATTATGAATACAACACCACTTATACCAACTGCATAGAGTATGCGTGACAAAGAAATAACAGGGAAAAGAAACTAGAAGGAGAACCACACCGCAGAAACAAGTGCTTGGATTTCTCTCACTGTGGTTGGATTTTTGGTATATCTAAGTATCTAACCTGCACTTTACTGCTAGGATGACAAACTTTGCTGACAAGTGCCAATCTATAGCTCTAGAACTGAAATGAAATTTTCTCATGGGATGAGAAAGAGATCATAGAAAACAGAGGGGGTGTTGCGCTTAGGGTTTGTCTATTGAGTTTTGCACCTGGGGTCCTCTCTTCTATACAACAGAATTGTGGGTTGTAGGATTTGGATGAGGTACTGTTGTTATGGAGTTGGATTCTCTCCCCCATCCATTTGAAAGACGAAAGTGTCCAGTTCAAGATAGTCTTTGCCTTTTTCAGGTTCAGGACCATCTCGATGGCTCAGACCATTTAAATTTTAACTATTGTTAACAATGAATCACGCCGAAGATCACGCTAGTCAGATATCGATTAATATGGTTTCAGACATGTTGCAATCTTTTTTTTTTCAAGATAAATATGTTCCAAAATTATATCAAAAAATAAGCGAATAGTGCAATTCGGAATGGTTTATATTTTTCCAAAATTATATAAAAAAATAACCATCTCTTGACAAGAATCATCTCTATGGAAACTAATGAAAACTTCTCCTCCAACAACCATCTCTAAGATCTAATCCCTCAAATTAAAGCTGCCAAAATCCCCCTCGATTTAGATTTAGTTCCTCAAGGAAAAACCCAATTCACAACTTGATTCAAAACTTCAAACCAGCTATCAGCATCAAACTAAAAGATTTGAACTTTGGAAGTGATTAATTTCATCTCACAATCATCGCAAACGAATCAGTTGAGAATCTTGACATAATTAGTCATAGTACTTACAGATTATAACCAAGAGTCGAACATAAACAGACCACTACCAAACCTGAAAAAGAATTTTTTAATACAACTCATAAAGGAAGGAAGAATGAATATGATCTTTTTTTCCGTTAATGTAACCTCATCACTCAACACAAAAACAATACTTTCACCAATTTGATTTTGTGCCAAGTAAACCGAGAATTAGAGTATCTACGCAAAGCAGAATTTTGTTTTACAGAGTTAAAGAGTAGGAGGAGACTTACAAGGAGAAGCTGAGGAACAACTACTCAGAGCACAACCACGACGAAGATTCGCAAATGCTTGGAGGTAGGGGTGAAATCGGTTCCGTTTTGGGCGGTTCGGGGTGATTTTTTCTAGGACCGATTCGGTTCAGGGCATGCCTTTCCAGACCAATCCACACCGATTTTAAATCGGTATCGGTTCGGGTCCGGCCAGGGGATTTGGTCCGACCAAAACGGGCCTACTTGGGATGAATTATGAATTAAAAGTTGTTTTGGGCCAAACCCACCACTTTTACTTCTTTTTTTTTTTCAATCAAACACCATTCCACCTGTTTTTTCACCCACATTCCAAGTATTTTTTCACAAAGTAATATGGCCCAACATTGGAAGCAAATCACAATAATACACACCGATGGGCCATAACCCACCAAAAGAAAAGTGTCACGAACTGCCATACTCCCTCACAGTGATAGCATGTTGAACTGTAATTACATAGATTAGAACCCACAGCCAATTCCTTCAGCCCTAGTCATGTTTTAACCTCCAGGAAAAGTGCAAAAAGAACACACCCAATTCTGTTTTACTATTTGAAACGCACGCATTAAATAAACCCAGCAGACAGAAACTCCAAAGTTTGAGAACATCTTTTTGGGTCAAAACTGAAATTTGTATGTGTTTAACACGAGCAAGAAAGTTGCGCATTACCAAGATTTGGAGTTCAAATAAAATACCCTTAGTGAAAAAAGTGTGTACCCATTGTAGAACTCCTTAGTGAAAGGTAGCCATCCCTTAGCCCTTAGCCTTGATTCCATTGTCCCAGCGAGTGGTGGTCTTGGTGAGGCGTTTGAACAAGACAGCCCCTCAGATCAAAACCAGCGTCTTGACGGAGAGGGAGGCATGGCTGTGGTAGCGGTGGATTGACGGAGATGGTGGCGTGGCGGTGGTGGTGCTAAGGCTGAGGAGTGAGGAGGGGGGAGAGAGAGCGGGGGCCCGAGACTTCGGCTGAAGGCATTGGGTTTAGGGTTAGAGTAATTTAGAGATCAACGGACCAGATTGGTCCTAGGATAAAAAATTAAAAAGAATTTATTAATAAAAAAACATCGGTTTTTGGTATTAATTCGATCGGTTGGCTTCGATCCAGCCGGTTTGTTTTTTTTTTTTTGGTAAACAGTCCATTCATATTTTCAGTCAATGGAACCGAAATAATCATTTTTCTACATTTCGGGACCGAAAACCGATAGACTACCGATCTGGACCAACCAATAACCAAAAATTCCTATCGGTTTTTTTCAATCGGTTCGGGTGGGTCGGTTATTTTTTTCACCCATACTTGGAGGGCAGTGGTCGTGACGGCAAAGCAAAGCTGACTGTTGGTAGTGGCGCATCTTAACTAGGGCTTGGGATTAATTCAAGACCAATTTTGCTTCACCTTTGCCTAATATGAGCGTTATTTAACATTTGGCGAAATATCTTGTGAGTCTTATTTTTTGAAGGCACGTCAGAACATAATGTAATTTCAATTAAATAAATTAGTTATCCTACTTGACTATTGTATCAGAAAATGTAATCTACACATATTGTCAGTTACTATATGTTTTAAGATAAGATGTTTTCCTATTTAAAAGGAAAAGTTTAAATAGGGTTACATTGCGTAAAATTTGAGGAGAAAGAGAGAGGTATATTCATTTGGAGAATATTCTTCGTATTTTTTGAAATAGAAACGATCTGACTAACTGATATAAAAATAATAATTTAACAATCTTGGATGTTACTTTGTTTATATGCCGAAACATTTTCAATAGAAAATACTCTATTTTATTATATAGATTCCTCCGTCTTAGTCCCCACGAGAAAACGTGCAATATTTAGAACAAAAAATAAGGACTTATGCATAATTCAAAAAAAAATCGCATCAAATTAAATATCTCAATTAGCTTTCTAATTTGATACAGAGAAATACTACAAAAATATCCGCTTGAAAATATTTTATTTTTTATCCAAAATTTACACATTCTTTGTATAGGGGTTAACTTTGTTGAACAGAGGGAGGGAGAATTAATTTCTATATTAAGAGACTAAGGAAAATTTTAGCTCAATTAGATAATAATAAATGATTGATAAATAATGTTATTGTTGTTTTATGTTATTCCAAACACAACAATTATATTTAATGATCAAGTTCTTATCGATATTTGATTACTCTACTATAGCATTCTATGAACGTTATCTATTTTTATTCTATTATAGCATTCTCTGAATGTTATCTATTTGTGTTCTACTACAGCATTCTCTGAAAGTTATCATTTTAATAGCATTGGTTCAAGTTATGGAATGACGCTCTTTTATGGCATTGCTGCAAATTTATTTCAATTCCTTATCAATAGCATCCAATCAACTCATTTGGTACAAAACCTAAATTATCTTATTGCTATTAATTCAACAAGAATGTTTCATCCAAAACACAAGTACTAAACATATTAACTTCACACAGAAGAAATACAAATAGTAGCTTCCAACTACAAACAAAAATGGTAGCTTCCAACTACAAATAAAATGCAAAAAGAGACTATATAAACATCTAAATATCCCTGAAGTAGCCTACATGTCTTCATACACAAAATAAGAAGAGGAAGTGACAAGGAAAATGGTTCAACTACGTTACAACAAGCAGCGGTAGCAAGATCATAATCTCGGATTCTCCATCTTCACAAAAGTGATGAAACATCGATCTTCTCTTTATACTTGAAGACCTACAAGGAAAGAAAACATTCAGATTATAAAAATTTAACAATTTCCGATCAAATCAACTTCAGCCAAGCAAAAGATTAATCTCTTGATCATAGCTAAAGTGCTTGAAAGAGTCAACTCTTTCAAAATCAACAAACCTAATGGCAAGCTCTAAATATCCAAACCTCACAAAGCAAAACCTACAGAAATATTTACCACATGTCAGCAAGATGGACCAATTATCTCTTTTTAAAAGCAGATGCACAGTAAGATCCATCCAGAAATAACCAGAAACTCATACTCACCCACATCTGTACAGGTTGATTAAAGTTAATTTCAGCAAGATACTCCATTTCCGGATCTGCCCCAAGCCACAGCAGAGGGAATTAGCACTGCAAAATATATTCACACTCATCAAAATCCACTTTTACAAAGAACAAAAAAAAAAACCTTACAAAAAGACAACAATTAATACATACTTTGGTCGCAAGTCAAGGGTGGACACGACATCACCATTATCGTTAGAGCCATCAGGTTTGGAACCTTTTTTCGGCTTTTGAAAGCGTTTAGCAGCAAGCTTCGAATGACATTGTATCTCCAGCAGCTGCCAAGCCTCTCCAGCCATTGGTAAAATAGGATGGCCATACATGCCATCAAGTTCATGAACCATTATGCTCATCATTCCAGGACACCCAACAACACCTTCTCTGCTCTTGGAGTCACGATTACCATTAGCAACTGTTGCAATAGAGTCTGATGTAGCAGTACATCCCCGCATTACAGCCAGTTCAACCATATTTTTCTGTTTGATATAGGAAAATCCCATCCTTCGTAGCATAGAAAGAATGGGTGACAATTTAAAAGATAATATCAGCAACACATGCTGTCTGGTTTGAAGCAAGAAAAATAAACACCAAGTATTGTAAGATAATTCAAAGCTCAGCACTAGACAACCACAAGATCCCACCCAAAGAGGGAAGAATTCTTTCAGGAAAGGACACTCCAGATTCCCAATTATATTGGCATAATGGTGAAACTGCAATTTCACAATTCAAAGATGGAAAATGTGAACCTTCAAATCTTAGGTTGATTTTAAGAACCCAAATGCCACGCAAAGCAAATAACCCAAAAGAGGAGAGGATACTGTGATAACAGATAAATATCACAAAAGTCACTGCAGAATGAACATAAATGTTGCAGAAGTGCACAACAATGGCAAAGTGTGTAGAATATCGTTCTTCTTCTTATTTAGGTGATCAGGTGCCACAAGATGTGAAGCATTCGGAGCTCAGAGGTATATTGAAATTATTGAAGAGGGCTAAATTTAGTTCGCCGGTGTTAAGAGCACTCCAAGGCTCTTCAAGCTTCAGAACAACACTAGGTATAGACACTTCTAGGTAACTCAAATGGGTATAGCTAGGCTCACACAAAGGGTAGTTAATGCATTAGACTTCATAGATCATGTTCATGGGCCCTATCAAATTAAAGCAACGTAAGAATACTCAGTTGGGCCCCTAGATCATTCTCTTAATGAATCGTCGTGAATAAGATCATTTTAGAAAATCATTTAATTTAAGGAAGTCAATCAACATAAAGCCTTTCCTTTCAAAAAATCAACATAAAGCAATCAGGCTGAAATTCAACATAATAATATCATTCGGCCAATTCATCTGCAAAACAAGGATTTCAACCTTCATACCAACCTTTGTCACAGCTAGTTGGGGCAAGGCAAGGCCATTCCACTCTATCAAGGGGATATACAACTACAATCCACGTATATGTTAACAATATCAGAGTGCAGCCATGTCCTTATGACCCCAACCCAAATAATTACCAGATGTATCCAGGGCTAACACTCAGTCAAGGACCCATAGTTGGGACTGTCTATGAAAGTGTAGAAAACATAGACAATAAAATAGCCAAACTGCTCCATAGCTTAGTTGCATGAAGCGGGAGCAGGAGCATATATCTGCCGGAATAAATAGAGTTAGAGACTCAACATCAAATTAGAGCACTTAATTTACAAATACAGCTTCTTATTTTACAGTTCCAGCGTATTCAAGCAACAGATTTTCAACCAAAATAGACATTCAAATTAACCATGTTGTCAAGACCAAACAAGGACTAGAGACTGAAAAGTGTAATTTCAACTTGTGTTCAAGTGACATGTAAGAAGAAAAAAGCTGTAGGAAAAAAATGAGGGTCTGATAGCCCATAACATGAAGAATTCACATAGAAAATTATTATTGTAGTCAATGGATACACTCCAACGCATGGACACATAAGGGAAACTTGTCCTTCTTTCCCTTAGTAGGTATCCTTCATCTAGTGTACTAATCTTCTTTTTTTGCTTCTTCATATCCTTATCTCTCCAATATATTTGGAGGAGAAAAACACCTCACAAGTCACAACCATACAGTTGATACTTGACTAGGGGCAGTCCATGCAAAAGTTCTGTTTATTCTCTCTTTCTCAACATCAGCATAACCAAAAAGGGCTACAATAAATATACCTTCCTATAGTTCCTCCTTTTCCTTCAGATCCAAACAACCTTAAGTTTTCTTCTTGTCTTTTTCTGGTGGGAAGCGTTCATGCTCTACTAGTGGAACAAATTTTGTACTCTACTAGGGGAAAAATTGATACAAAATTTTGTACAGCAGTTGCGTCCATTAATATGAGATAAAACTAACTTTCTAGGTTTGTGAAACTTTCATACTGGGTATGTGGTATAGAATCATTTCTAGTAGGTTCAAACAATTCAACTACCCCTAATGAAATCATATCAACGTACCCAACTTTAATTACATTTCCATGGGCTAGATTGACTATCTATAAGACATCCACTTTCTCCCATCATCCTAATCAGTAGAGCCTTAATCATATAGCCCAAGAAAAAGACTATTACGCATGTAAAATATGTTCGTATACCAGCACATATGCATATAATCATTTAACACATAAAATGACTTACTACATACGGCATACCAGCACGTTTTGGTCATCAACAAGCATTAAGAGATTTGCATATAATACAAATAAGGTTACTTTTTTTTTATAGCATCTTATTACCTTACCACGATATGCAACTGATGGTGGCCGTGAATAAATATCCTTACCTAAAATGTGAGTTAGGAACTTCAGAAACCGTTTGAAGCATCTGTTAATTTTACATAGGGGACCATCAAATGGCATAATTCACCCAAGAGATCATCAAACAGTTTTTCCCTTGTGCTACACTGGACTAAATCACCAGTAATCACTCCCAATCACCAAGTTTCTGCCATAGAAAAAACAAGAATTGCGGTTTGAAAGGAAAATAAATAACAAACTAGGGTTGTTATATTGAATCCCCAAAGTTCCCGACATGAAAGTAGAAGGAGATGACCATCAAGCAACTTAGAGTGTGAAAATGATGAATCAGAGAGTAAGAAGAAATTGGATTCCTAGCTTCTGCTGCCCAAAACCACCACGCCGTGGAAAATATAGAATGCCGAAGAAAGAATCGTGAAGCCAGCAAATCACGGAGAAGAGAGCAGATCGAAATACTGACCTTAGCATCATCGTCACAGACCATTGTCTCCATCCATTCCCAAAGCTGTGTCACAGACCGTCGCCATCGTCCACTGTTGTTGCAAAGGCTCGTCCACACCATCGCAAGATAAAGACGGAAAGAAAAAGATCGCAGTAAAGAAATAGATCGAAGCAAGGGTTGGAGTCTACGCGGGCTAGGGTTTTAATTCCGATCCCACAAAGTACAGAGGAAACTTGGCGCTAATCGATTTCACAAAGTGATGAGGAGTTCTGGCGCTAGTCCTGAAAATCAAGTCGAATTTCAGCAAATTTGTGCGTGGATTGTAACGAGGAGATCTGGCGCTAGTCCTAAATCTGGATTCAAATTTTCAGCAAATTTGTGCGCGACTTGTGATGAGAGATTTGGCGCCTAATATTTTGTTGGAACGCTATATTTGAGTCAATGGAACGCTATAGTAATTTTTGCGCGAGCATCCCCTCTCTTTCCTAATGCTGAACGCTATAATTGTCTCTCTTTGATAGCATTCCTAGAAAAACGCTATGAGATAATGTTATAAAAACCTATATTTGTTGTAGTGCATGTAAATGGATCTGCCAGTCAGGCAATAGATTTGCTAGCAGATCGATTTGATGGGGGCATTTCTCCTTACACCAAAAACTACAAAAACCTGTTGTGATACGAGAGAGAGAAAACATCGACTAAAATTGACTAGCCCAAAGGCCCGGTTAGCATCCCACCTTGAACCCTCAATAGCTTGATTGAACAATCAAGCCCCGGTTTCCTAGATGAACCCTTTGGTTTGCTCCTTTTCCACCGTAGGTGACCACCGTAGATCTATCAGGTACTCCAGCACACGTAACACCTGTCGTTAGCACCCAACCTGGCCGAAAGTTGGACAGGAAGGCACTCCGACAGTCTAGTAAGGAACTGGAGAAGAGAAGTACCAAAGAGAAGTAGTATGTGTTTAAAGAGAGTCAATTGTGTACCTTCTAGGGTTCCTTCCCTTCCTTTTTATAGACTTCTCGTGATTTGTGCTCCAAGCACAGGGGCAAATCAATCATTTGGCTCGGGTGACAACATGGTAAGTCACTGGCCAAATTTATTATCAATGCATGTGATTGTCTCAAATTGTAACTTGACACATGTTATAACGGCTCGGTGGCCATCATAATGACGTAGGGAAAGCTGTAACATGCACATGGCTCGTCACGAGTCTGGCACGATAAGTAACCACCTCGGATGGCGTCATCCGTGACGTCAGCCACAAATAGTTTTCCGGATTCCTCGCGAGTCACTTCAGGTTTACTCGGCTTGGGTGATTCATCCGGATTGGTGTCGTCTCGGCCGAGATGTCAGCCCGTGCCGATCCAAACCGCCTCGGTTTGATCATATCGGGCTCAGTATTGACCTTGTTCATTCTTAGCTCGGTATTGGGCTTTGTTGCATTTGGGGCCTGGACCTTTGGTCCGGGCCAACTGTGGTCCGTTTCGGCGTTATATTTCGGCCCACTACACCAGATGTGATTGGCGGCCGAGCATTGATGCTGAGTTCGGACACGTGTTGAAGGCTAATGATTTGATTGGGTGCAAGTATGGGTTGAGGTTCAAAAGGTTCAATTAGTTTATAAGAATCATAACCTCAAACTACAGCTTACAAGATCATTCGTCATCATTGGATGTTGCCTAAGACGGGGCCTTGAAACATTTACAAAGCCAAATTTGGGTGTCAACTCGTGTACACTGTCGCTTCTTGTTTTGTTGATTTTGGAACGCCATCGGTTGAGCTTCCACTTATGAAAACTTTCTCACCATAAAAAGGAAGTTTGGGAAGCTGTTGTAACGCCCTAGGTAGACCACTGGCCCAATATCTTAATTTTAATCCACAAACTACACCACATGGCCCAAAATGCTTAAGCCCAAGGTACGAGTAGTTTCTTACATAGTTTGTTATATGCCCAAGATCACCCATGTAGACTTCCAATGTGGGACTAAACATTCTCAAAGTATGGTGTTGGATTCAACGGGCTAAATCCTGAGAAAATTGGCGTTTGATACTTGATTATTATTATGGTTCCCGCTTTGGTTTGGATTTTTATGTTATTGTTGTTCTGCATTATGATATTTTCGGGCAGACCAATTGGTATAAATGAATATTATTGTGACTAGGTTATTGATTTTGTTTCTCGTTACTCAACTATTCAACTCATGGATACGATTTGTCAAGCCTTTGACCTTGTTGTTTACTATTTAGTTTGTTGGTGCTAATCGTTGAGGCATCAATCCTAATTAATTGAAACCACTTCTTTGGAGCCCTCGATTACCATTTGTTAAAAGTATGCCACATTGTATTATTTACCCTTAGCATGCGTGACTACTCACTAAGTTTTCAGCTGAGGAATTTATTCCACATTTTTTTCAGGTTAGTTCATGAAGCACAATAGTGGACTCTGAGACAATGTTGAGACCAACCGTTTGGACCTATAGGGCATTTGCATTGTCATATTCTTTTAGTCATTTTAAACAGCTTCCGCACTTTTGTTGATTGAGCATTTTTGCTGATAAATTTTGGTATGGAGAATTCGGGATGTTGTTCACTTGCTACAAAAATGTTAGTTTTAAATCGCCTATTTTAATTTTAGTCAGGATTCAATTTTTAATTATTGTGAGTTGTAACAACTATTTTTATTTAGGCTTTGTGTTCCAAGAATTGTCTCATTGTTCAGTCATGTTTCCCATTTTGGAGTGTGACATCTATCATAGAGTTCCCATAGAACTGCGCCAACTGGTGAGTCATTTTCTGGCGTGCTCAGCCGATGACCAGCAAAACAGAGTAACTTGATACCAATGTGGTGTCTGACCAACACGCTTTCGATGCCCAAGTTAGTATGATGTTGGGGAAATAAGTAGAATTCAAAAGAGAGTCTAAGTACCATAGTAGCTCGTGCCTTTCTCTTATCGAAAGCTTTGTTCTTATAGGCATTTCGGAGGAAGGAAAGCCGTTTATGCTATTGAGAATATCTCAAGGAGTTGGTTTCATGACGGGAGGATATCTCGGGAGACATCAACGGTTATGGTGGTCATGGGTTTGTTTAACCATCATTATGGGGAAACCGTTTTAGATGGGCCTTCAATATCAGGATATTAGGCTAACTGGTCCGTTGGAGATAAGATCATTTGAAGTTGGGGCCGGTTCCGGGGACACATAAAAAAACACTCCATCTTAGCTCTTGAAATCAAGGGTTGAGATTAAAACACTCTCATGTAACTTTTCCCTCCGTAACCTAACAAGACCACACTCCTTTCCCTGGCCCTCCATCTTAGGCGCCTCCATTCCCGGGGAGCCCTAATCCGGCGAACAACTCCATCTCCGGTGAAAAATCGTCAAACCGGCACCCGTTAAACAACTAATAGGATTCATGATTCACATATGTTTCCAAACTATTTTGTTTGTTACGTCAGCACTCCAAGTTAATGGGTTTCCAAGTAAATGGAATCATGTAATGGTGGTGTTCATATGCATAATTAAACCTAGTGAATTGATAGCACCTGAGAAAAGAAAATTTGTGACTCTTTTATTTTTCCGGCAAAACATGGGGAGTTGAGATGGGTCACCGTTGCCAGAGTTTAGTTCGCCGGATAAGGGTCGCCGGAGATGGGGAGAGGAAAGGTATGGGGAAGGGAAGTGACAGAGGAGAACACGTGAGATGGAGTTGGAAGAGAGAAAGAACGCTGGATTAATTTTTTTGTTTTTTGGTGTTTTAATAGAGTGTTTTTTTATGTGTCGTCCCCGAAACCGGCCCCTTTAAAGTTATCTTTACTATGTACACATCTGGCTGTGCAGAGCAATTAATTCTAGTAGATTAGCTCATGTAGAGCAGGATGGGCAGAGTAGGGTGGGCAGAGCAACTCCTGCTAGGCGATCATTGTATCCCTACCAGCCTCTGAGGGCCAAGTATGTCTTCAATTTATGCTCGTCCACTATTCTCTCTTGGGTGCATGCTATCGGGCCTATCTAATCTGAAACCCTTGTTAACGCGAGTTCAATGGACTAGACGAGTCATTGGGCCAATACGAACCCCCCAACCCTTTTCCCTGAAATAGTACTAGGGTTGTAAATGATTTGATTTGGTCTAATTTAGACATTTTTCGAATCAAACCTTTTGAATTGGTCATTTTGCAAGCTAAAACAAACCAAATATTTCACTTCAGTGAATTGATACAATATGATAGTTTGAAATGATCATGTAACATGTCAGTGCACTTCAGGGTATCAAAATGCGAAATATCCGAAATCAAGAAACAAATCAGATGGGTTTGAACTCAAATGGTTTGATTATGCGTACGAGGAAGCACAAGTATAGGTCAGCTGTGAGCCTGTGATATTATAGGAAGCAACCTATTAGCTAAGAATACCAATGAATTCTTTCCTGAATAAGCTCCCATTGAATACTGAAAACAAAAAGACTGGCATATTGACTATCAAAATTGATAAATCATAGTTGTTTTTTTCTTTTTTATCGGCAATATATCATAGTTTTAGCACCAAGGGTGAATTTTCACTAAGGGATTTCCAGGATTTTTGGGTATCCTCCACCCCACAAGAATTCTCCTCACAATATCAACTAATTTGATAACTTGTAATCCAAAAAACCCTTAGTGAAAACTCACACTATACTACAAAACTCAAACGAATGAAGGCCTAATGTGTATATACATATACACTAGAGACGGAGTCAAGAATTGCATTCGGGGTTGGTGCAGTTAAATGAAAGTCTATTGATATTGTTGTACTCTCCCCATCCTAAAATGATTTTGGGAGAATTGCTATAGGGTCCAATATAACTATTACATAAAGTCTAAGGTCCACACCATAATTCCCTAAGACATACAATCCACACGCGGAACCAAAAGACAAAGATACCCCTGCCTCTTTATCACTACGCCTGAGCTTCAATCTGTCTTCAAAGCCCTCGGCGTCGACAGGACCTCTTCGGAGGAGATCAAAGAAGCCGTGACGGAGATCAGCAACCGGACGGCGACGGCGCCATCGACCTCCACGAGTTCGCCGACTTCCGCTGAGCAACCGCCGTGCCTGACGGCGACGGCGAACGAGGAAGCGGAACGGAGATCAGCAACGCGTTCAAGTTGTACGATAGGGACAAGAATGGTCTGATATCGGCGCAGGAGATCAACGACGCGTTCGAGATGTACGATCGGGAGATGTACGGTTGGTTAATCTGATTTTGTCCTAACAAATTTACAGGCTGTTCTCGGATTATTCAGGCAGACCGGACAGATTCCGGTCGTCTTCGGATCTGCGCTCAAATTATGAAGATCTTGCTGGTGATGATACGGATTTCGTTGACTATCGGTTATGGTAGGAGATTATACATACATATAGTGTTGTATTAGGCGTGTAGATTATGGATTGGTTTTCTCAGTGCGAATTTTGTTTCGAATTCTATATCTATGTTTACTTCATTGGTTTCTAGTACTGCATCACCTTTTCGATTCTACTTTCTAGTGATTTTGATGAGTTTGTGACTATCGGTTATGGTAGGAGAGTATATACGATATAGTAGTCGTATCTGTTATGGATTGGTGTTCTTAGTCTGGATTTGATTGGAATTCTAGATCTATATCTACTTCTTTGCTTTCTAGTACTACTTAATATTGCGATTCTACATTTTTCTGTTGTTTGGATAAGTTTGTGATGAATGTACTCTGTTTTATTAGTTCAGATAACCACATCTTATGAGTTCAGATAACCACCTCTTATGAGTTTAGATAACCACCTCCATTTTGAAAAAGTGATTTTTTTGTTTTATTCAATAAAACAAAAAAAAATTTATGTTAAGTAAAATTTTTATGTTAAAAGCAGAGGGTTTGTGCCTTTGTAGTGCTTGGGTGGTTGAGGACTTGATTCTAAGTAAGTTTTTTAAACAAAAATATGCCCAGATAACCACATCTTATGAGTACAGATAACCACCTCTTGCGAGTCAAGATAACCACATCTGATCCTAAGTAGGTTTTTTTTAAAAATGACATAGTTCAGATAACCACATCTGCGCCGGTCAATTTTCCGGCGAACTTTTCCGGCGAAGTCCAATTTCCCGGCGAACTTTTCCGGCAGACTTTCCGGCGCCGACGACTTTTCCGGTAAATGTATATTATATATTAAATTTAATGTAAGGGTACATTTGTCTAGTAAAAAAATAGAATGGACCTAAGAGAATAAAAAAAGTGGTTTGGTGGATTAGAGATGTTATGAAAACATTAGGTGGACTAGAGGTGTTACAAAAAGCTATAATGGACCCTATAACAATTCTTTAAATGATTTTCCATATGAAAAAATGTACTCCCTCCGTCCCTTTTTAAATGTGTTGCTTCGTAAATCCAACTTAGAAAAAAACACCATCATTACACCTTTCACATCAACTTTTTCACTTTCCACATCAACTTTTACTTCCACTTTCCAAAATTATCCTTCACCTTTACCCATTAACTTTTTACCCACTAACTTTTCAAAAGGGCAAAATGATAATTCTACAAACTTTTACCCATTAACTTTTCAAAACA
The DNA here is from genome assembly GCA_016920895.1 of Vaccinium myrtillus. Classification (NCBI taxonomy): domain Eukaryota; kingdom Viridiplantae; phylum Streptophyta; class Magnoliopsida; order Ericales; family Ericaceae; genus Vaccinium; species Vaccinium myrtillus. Next base: position 17,650,171 of record CM029273.1, read on the forward strand.
CACACTTATTAAGGGACAACCCAAAATGGAAATGTCAACACTTAAAAAGGGACGGAGGGAGTATAATTTTCGTATAAAAATAAAGAACTTATGTTCATTGTTTTTTCTTTTTCAAAATTTTTGCATCAGATTAAAGAGCAGCTCGATTTTTGGTGCGAAGAAACTCGAAAAATTATAGACTGAAGTATTTTATTCTTTGATCCAAAAATTTCACACCTTTCGTAGGGGACTATCATTTTGGGATGGATTGAGTATATTTTTTTAGTAAAACTATGAAGGGAAAGGTCAAGTGCAAACTCAAGCTTTATCATGAACTATCTACTTTGTTCAAACAAAAATAAAGGCTTGATTCCATAATCCTATGATCTTTAAATAAAAGTCTTTCAGGTATTTTTTTAATAATCCGAACCATTCATATCTTAAAAAGTTATTTTTCATCGTATGTATAAAAAATCAAGTTGTTTAAACATCAGTACGTGCCACCCCAGCCCACCCCATCCCACTAGAAAGGCTTCGTCGTGCCAGCCCACCCCAGCCCACTAGAAAGGCTTCGTCCCTGATATACACTAAGAGCCCATATCAATTTTCTTGTTGAGCACATATATTTGTACCTTCAGTCCGGTCCGATTTATTTTTATCGGATGGATGGTGGAGGACAGGACCGAATCAATTTCTTTTTGTTTAACTAAAAATCAAACCAGATCGAACGTTTACTTCTAAAAACCACACCGGTTTGATCTGGCTTTTGTTCTCTGTTTGGTTTAACTTGAATTTTTATTTGCACCCCTATGAAATAACCATTTTGCCAATCGGTAAATCCAGGGGTACCGACCCCCTTGTAGAGACCATTTTTATTTGCACCCCTATGAAATAACCATTTTTGAACGAAATGGGGTGATATTGGATCGAGCACTTAGGAACGTCCAATTGAGGTGATTTCCTACGCGGGCCCCCTCGGAATTTGATTTTGGGATGAATGGACGACTCGGATCGACCATGTGAGACCCAAAAAGGGATCTCCGGCGCCAGTCGGTGCACTAGGTCTGTACATATAGAACGGTTGTTTTCCAAATTCAAAACCCGACCCATTCAATAGCCTCCAGCCTCTAGGACAAAACATCCATTCTTTAGAGTAGTGTGAAATGGAATTGCACCTCTTTTCTTTCAATTCCGAGAGAGACAGAGAGACGGCAACAACCAGTCATGCCCCGTATAAATTCGAGCATCCAAAGATCTGCCAACGGCAAAATAAACAAATTGCCAGCCGCATCTCTCATATTCTGCAACTGCAACTACCCTTCAACTTTGACATGATCATGACTACCCAACACCTACCACTCTCTCTCTCTCTCCCATACTTTACCATCGATTCGTGGTCATAGTCACATGCCCCCATCCCCTCTCTCATATCGACTTTACACCTCTGTCCTTTGATGGGAACCTTCCACTCTTTCACAAATTACATTTCTTTTCCTCTCTCAACTCTCATCTTTTGCCCCGACATCTCTCCCTGTCTGACACCCTAAACCCATCTGTATAACGAAATTAAAGTTATCCCAACTACTAGAATAACAAAAGCCAATTAGATTCTTCTTCATACCCGATCAAAAAAAAAAAAAAAATTAGATTCTTCATCGTTTTCTTGGGTTATTTGCTTCAAAATGGATGCATCTGAAACAGAGAACAAACAATTGGAGAACACCCAGGAGGCGGAGTCCATATCCGTTGATGAGTTTGTGAGAGAGAGTGTAAAAGAGGAGAATAGCGACCCTGCTGAGGACTTTGCGGCTGAGGATCATGAGAATTCAGAAAAGTTGGATGTGGTTTGGATCCAGTTACTGAAACTGAGCTTTCTCTTGACTCTTCAAAGCCTGTGGAATCACTTTCTGAAGAGTTCTTGACTCAAACTACTGAAAACCCAGTCGAAATTGAGCAGTCATTGGGTGATACCAACGGAGTTTCCGAGGCCGTTATCGATTTCGCTTCCAATGAGATCGATTCGGTGTCGGGTCAGAACGGCTATTTTGACCCGACACCGAGCCAGGTATCGGAGGCAGTCGAGCCGGCCTTGGATGAGACCAATTACGAGGTCTCTTCCAAGGAAACAACTTTGTCAGATTCAGGTGCTGTGGATTTGGTTTCCAATCCAATAATTAATAGTGTTTCAAAGTCAGTAGTTGTTGAACAAACTGATGTGCCTGAAGTTCCTCATAGCACTGAAAATCGGGTTGGTGGATTCTGCTTTTGTTTCTTGTGGACTTTTTTCTTCATGCTTTGACTTGAATCTTGTTTGATTAGTTCGCTTAATTTTTGTTGACTTGTGTTTTACAGGCTTATATATCTGTGACTCCACTCCCACTGCAGCGGACTTCTTGGAGGGATTGCTGTGGATTGTTTAAGATTCTGCGGCGTTCTGATGAGTAATTTTCAGGTATGGTTACTGAAACTCCAAAGATGTCTCCTTTCTTAATTACTTATGTGCTTACCTAATTGGTATTTAGTATTACTGAAATACATAAGAGTTTCCATCTGGTTTACATATCATGGGTACTTCCTACTTCCTAGCATTATGATGTCCAATTGCCATTTTTAGGCCATGTTTGGTAACACTTCTGTTTTCTTTTTTCTGTTTTCTGTTTCTGTTTTCTAATTTCTGTTTTTCGTAAAAATGAAGTGAAAACAAAAAATATGTTTGTGTGAAATTATTTTCAAAAAAAAAAAAGTAAAAACATAATTATGAGTCGGTTGGAGGTGTGCCGGCGGGAGGTGGTGCGTGGTGGTGGGGTGGTGGGTGGTGGCGGAGGTGGTGGTGGGTGGCGGCGGTGATGGTGGGTGGTGGCGGTGGTGGGTGGCTGCGGTGGTGGCGGTGGTGGTGGCGGTGATGGTGGGTGGTGGTGGCGGTGATGGTGTGGTGGTGGTGGGTGGTGGTGGTGGTGGGTGGTGGTGGTGGTGGGGTGGTGGTGGGTGGCGGCGGTGGTGGTGGGGTGGAGGTGGGTGGCGGTGGTGGTGGGTGGTGGTGGTGGTGGCGGTGATGGTGGGTGGTGGTGTTGGTGGCGGTGGTGGTGGTGGGTGGCGGTGGTGGTGGGGCGGCGGTGGTGGTGGTGGTGGGTGGCGGTGGTGGTGGGGTGGCGGTGGTGGTGGTGGGTGGTGGCGGTGATGGTGGGTGGCGGTGGCGGTGGCGGTGGTGGTGGTGGTGGTGGTGGTGGGTGGCGGGGTGTGGGGGTGGTGGCGGGTGGTGGCGGTGATGGTGGTGGTGGCGGTGGAGGTGGTGGTGGGGTGGTGGGTGGTGGCGGTGATGGTGGGTGGTGGTTGGGGTGGTGGCTGTGAATGAGAAAACAAAAACAGAAAGTGAAAGTTGAGATTTTCAACTTCTCCAAATTTCAGAAATAGTGGAAGTAAGAAGTAGAATTTGAAAGTGAAAGTGGCACACAAACAACATTCTGTTTTTAAATTGTCAAAATTCTGAAAACAAAAACAGAAAACAGAAAACAGAAGTGCCACCAAACAAGGCCTTAGTGTTCTTGGCTTTGTAAATTGTAATCCTTGGTTGGGTTACATGAAAGTTACTCGAGAAAATTCGTTGTTATTGGTCATCTCGTGGATATAATCTAAGGATCTCTTATAATTAATGTTGGGGTCAGGCTGCAAGAATAACTTCTTGTAAAACCCCTAGTCTCGGCGTGAATGGCTCGCCTTTGACCGGATTGGGGAGGGGATTAGGCATGGTGTGCATAAGCTGGCCCGGACAACCTGACCATCGAACCAAAAAAGGATCTCTTATAATGTTGGAAGTAGAGATCAAACAAGAGAGGGGAAAATTAGAGTTGGGACTTGGGAGAGTATTTGAATCTAGCATCTTGTGGTGTCATTGTATGTATTGTCATGGGAAAAACTAAAGGGGAGGTCTTTGTACCACTGATGTTGGCTCTTTGCCATGGGAATATCAGTTTGGAAAATCTTTTTCAATCTTTTCCATTACATATGTCTAACATTCAAACTCAAGAAACAAAATCTGATGACATGGAACAGCTTTTCTTCCAGCTGCCTTGTTCCATGAGATGAAATGAAAAAGAAGGCGTCTTCCAGCTTTTCTTTTTCAATATCATTGACTAGGGATCTTTTGATCTGGAAATATACTGTGTATAAAATGCATAGGCCACATACATTCAACTGAGATGAAAAAGAAGGCGTCTTGTTATTCTACTGCCTATGCGTTGTACTTTTAGAGTTCATAGGAGAGCTTGGAGTGCTGCTGATTTACCCCCTCCACATTTTGGACTTACAAATTGTTGGTGTGTATATTGCCTATATAGGTCAACATATAGGACATTTCAAATGTGGCATATATACCATTCCCTATGCCACATTACACAGTTTCAATTGAGTATCAGATATAGCTAGGCACTTTGTTTTACGCTTCATTGGAGGTTTTACCACCCGGGCAAGATCCTAAGTTGTTGTAGTTGATTGCGAATTAAATTTAGTAGGCGGTTCAGTAACAAGGCCACCATTCTTGGTGCTAACAATTTTGCCAGATGAGAGCTGTTATTAAGTTCATAGCTGAGTGTGAGAGTGTAACGAAAATGTTCCGAACCACCAACCTAATGGGACAATATCCGTTGAAGATACGCATTGCCAAGGATGCATGAGACATCCTCAAAGAAACTCATGAGGGCACGTTAACTAGTGAGAACTCAAAATTGAAAGTTTTAATAATTAAATGGTGTCTGAGCCAACTAAAGCTATCTCTGTTTTAACTTCAATTTGCAAACCTTACTCATCTAGAATTTTGTTCAATATATCTAGATAGCTACATTATCCTCCTTTCTTCAAAATAGCTCCGAATGGCACAAAATTCCTGTAGGTATGCTTGAAAAATTTTCAAATTCCATCGAGGTTACAGTGATAAGTTCTCGTTTACTTTCCATTGCTTTAAGAGATTTGACGCATCTTAGTAAGGGAATTTTCTTTTGTGGTACAGGGAAGGAGCATCGCGAGGAAGTGCAATTGGAAGATGTGTGTAGAGTAGATTGTGATGATACGGATTTTCAATACAGCGGGGTATTTACCACTTGTGGATTTACCTAAGTGGTCGCCTTGTCCAAGTTGATTATATGATTGAATTTATGTTGATTTGTATTGAAAAAAGGCAGTGAGAGTAGATAGGTTTTACCCGAACCTGCTGTGGTTGTGAAGTGATGGTTCCTTTGTTATTTTTCCCTGCCATACAGCGGGGTATTTACCACTTGTGGATTAGTGGTTGCAGATTTGATAGGATGATTTGGAGTTGAATGTGTCAGTTTTATTTTTATTTTTTTTAATGCGAATTTGTCAGTTTTGAGTGTGTATTCTCCTGAATTAACTCTATGATATCAATGATTTGCCATAGGACGATCAACTTCATAGGTCCTTCAAAATTCTCACCAAATTGGCAAATTTGAAGTAAACAATATTTACTAGACCAAATCAAGTTATTCGTATTGTGCGTCCTCTTGAGGACCCGGAATGCTGGTGTGCTGTCCTAGTCAGGGCCGTTGATCTCGGCAATTAACGGTTCGAATTTCATTTTGGTTTGAAAACACATCCGACGGCCCTGATGCCGCACACCAGAGAGTGCACACCGGAGTTTTGAAGGACCAAAAATTCAATTTTTTATGCTAAACGAAACATTTCAATCTGATGACATGATTAATTCGGCTCAAGATTTGCTTTGCAATGCCAAACACTTCATTCATCAAAGGTTGAAGGATGAGCAGCTGACAAGCGATACAAGTACGAGTTCAAGACATGAAAGTTTATGTTATTTATGTATATAATCATGAACACAACCGATACTAATTACTCCCTGATATCTGCAATTTCAAGTCCAAATACAACGGCAGTCTGAACCATGAAAGTTTGACCTTTGCCCCAGAGAACAAACTGACCTAGATGTAAAGCAGCAAAGCACCCAGAAAACTAGAACTACTATCTTCATTCAACATCTACAGGCGCACACTCACGCGCGCACACAGAGAGAGAGAGAGAGAGAGAGAGAGAGAGAGAGAGAGAGAGAGAGAGAGAGAGAGAGAGAGAGAGAGAGAGAGAGACTTGGACGTGTCAGATATTTCAAATTTGTGCATGGTTAATAGTGATAAAGATGACAACAACGACTCAAACAGCTAAGCAAACACAAAACTGAGCCAAATGGACAGAACTAACAGTATTATTCTACGTCAAGAAATTTTGCATGAAAAAATAGTTACCAACACCTAGCACCCTCACTAGTCCATGATAAAGCCATACAAAATTGTAGGATCCATCAATTGTGTGAAACGAGACTCAATAAAATCGACGACGATCCAAAACCATAGAGATGGCACGTGAAAGAAGGATCTCATAAGTAAAGAGGCTGCAGACTAAGCAGGTAAATCGTTATAATTCTTGAAGAAGCATGGACACAGGACACGTGACACGACAATTTGAAATAAAAGGTAACATAGACACACCGGGGGACACGGCAAAAATTTAATGTGTACATATTACTACAAATATATTCCTTCACCAACTCCCAAAACTAATAGAAACCAACACTAACTTAACTTTGCACAAAAATGAAAACTAACATTTGCTTCTACATAATTAAGAGATGACCCATCAAAAAAGATGAACCGAGAGGGGCAAGAAACAAGTTTGTTGAACTTGGACACACTACTTGGCGTGTCGCATACATATCCCAGGATGTCGGTGTTCCTTGAATGTCCGATATGGACAAGGCGACCACTTAGGCGTGTCGACTTTCCATAGGACTCTAGACAACAGGCCTCGGTGCCTCAATAGTACGGATAACAAGAAAATTGCCAAACACTACAAAAATCTCAAGACCCTAAAAATTAGGTCTGAGGCAGGTGTCATTTGTTTGAAAATCAGGACAATAGATATCTCAGACAAGCTTCACAATCTCACTACCAAGTATAACAATCTCACTACCAAGTACCAAACTAACAAAAGTTTAACTACGATCAATTAACTCTAGTTACTCAATCACTATAATAGTTGGGCCCAAATAACTCTCAAGAGAACATATCAGAGTTCATTGACCATAAGTTTGGCCTTGAAAAAATTAAAAGGAACAACAGTCAACAGTTCACTAAAATATCAGCCAACTGGACCTGAGAACTGATATGCCTGACCTGAAGATAATGCCGAGCAACCCTTTCTCTTACAAAATGAAAATCCACCTCCACATGCTTTGTGCGAGCATGGAACACTGGGTTAGGGGCCAAGGAAATGGTGGAGATTTTTTCTTTTTTTGGTAAATAAATGGTGGAGATGTTGTCACCCCAAGGCCCAAAGCAGTGGAATACTGGCAGAGGAATGACCAAATTATGCATACATGTAAAAGCAATACCAGATCTGCTGCAGTAGTGGCATTTATACTCAGCTTCTGTAGATGATCATGCTACAGGAGGTTGTTTATTAGCCGACCATGAATGCCCCAGAAAAATGCAGAAACCACAAGCATTGTGATGATACGGATTTTCAATCCAAAGAATTACACATCTATCCAAAGAATACCCTGCCCAATCTACACCTAGGTTTGCAGTTACGGCAAAAGAACTAGACTTGAACTGTAACCCACAAGTAACTCTTTATGTATCTGAGGATCCTTTTCACAGCAGAAAAGTGACTTTGAGGAGCATGCCTGTGTTGGCAGACAGCATTCACAGGATAAGATAACTCTAGCCTAGCAAGGGTCAAATACTAAAGACACTACAATCCTCCTATATAATTCTGGATTGTCAAACAAAGAGGATAAGCCTCCATTACTAGCGTCTTGAGAGAAGAGACACAAGGTTTGCAATCAACCATGGCATCCTTGACCAATAATCCAGAAAAGTATTTAGTTTGAGACAGAAATACAGCAGAACTGTTCTGAACCACCTCAATTCCCAAGAAATAGTGAAGAGGGCCTCAGTCTTTCGTCACAAAAGTAGCCCTCATAGCAGCACTAAGTCCAGAGATAGAAGAAGTAGAGCTACCAGTAAGAGAATATCATCCACATGCACTAAGATGAAAAGAACATCTGACCCTTCCTTGTAGGAGATAAAAGACGTATCAGCCATACTGTTTTGGAATCCTTAAGCAATAATAAATGCCGAGAGCATTCCATATCAAGCCCTAGGGGCTTGTTTAAGGCCAAATAGAAGCTTCTCGACTTTGGACACATGAGAGGGACAAGTGTTATCAACAAAACCCTGTGATTGTCTATTGTAAACATCTTCCGTGATGTGTCCTGGAGAAAAAAAATTGTACACATCCAGTTGTTGAATGGACCAATGGTGATGTAAAGCAACATATAGGACAACTCTAACGGTGGGTTGCTTCACCACTGAACTGAAAGTCTGTAGTCCAAACCCAATCTTTGCTAATCTTATCTCATACCTGGCAATAGAACCATTGGAATACCTTTGGAGCTCAATAATCCATTAGCAACCAATACTAACGAATCCACCCCAGATCCTTGCTCCCACGCTCCTAGGTCAAAATCCTCGCTCGCGTCTATAAATGCAAGGACTAGAACTAGGGTGAAGCTATTAGGAGAATATGGTTGAGCCATGAAAACACCAACCACCAGATGGTTTGAGCATGGATTAATCAGGACTTTTATCGTGAAAAGTAATCTGAAACTTAAGGGACGAATAAGACAACCCATTAAGAAGAAAAATAGAAGTAATCAAAGCTTCAAGCCAAAAACGAATGGGCAAATGAGCTTGGTGCAAAAGAGCAATAGTTATCATTGTGAGATGACCATGCTACTACCATAGACGGTAGACCTATAGATGAAGTAGTCAAGAGAGTTGATATAATAGTTTTGAGTAGTAACGTTGCTGGGAGGGGAAGACCCAAATTGACATTGGATGATGTAGTGCACAAATGTGAGCCAACTGAGTCTCAGTGAACAAGTAGCCCTGACAGAGCTCAATTGAAAAAAATGGATTCATGTAGCCGACCCCAATTGATTGGGACATAAGCTCGGTTTGGTTTGGTTTGGTTTATGAGATGACCATGATCTACTTTCAGCGGTCCCATTCTGTTCAGGTGTACAGGGACAAGAAGTCACAAGGATGATGCCAAATAAGGAGAACAAGTATTGCATACACATGAATGTCTTCAGCGTCTTAAAGAGAAAACCACAAGAGATCGGGTGTACACCTCTTCTTAAGGCTGTTTTCAGATGATTAAATTGTGCCAGTAATCCTGAAGGTATGTAAGACGATCGTCATCTTCCATAAATGAACCAGACACACCAAGTTTGTGAGAAATCTCCTTAACTAGGTCAAGACATGCGTCCATTGAAGAGGTTTTCTTCAAGTTAAACAAACGCCTCAGATCAGGAACGTGAGATCTTGAAATAGAGCTAAAACTTTGATTCCAATGTCATCCAAACTTGATACGCATGCGTGATCAACGAAGTTAGAATAGATGGAGACGCAAGTAGTAGAGATACATGACAAAAGCATTCCATCAATTGTTTTCCACAAAACTAGGTTAGAATCTGAAATAGAGATTCGATTTCCAAATGTATCAGTCACATGCAAAGGAGGACATGAAATCATCTATTTACAAAATCAAAGAGTGAATTCGCACGAAGAACATTCTCAACTTGGCTCCTCCAAACATAATAATTTGTAGAATCCAATTTTACTGTGACAAACTAGTGAAAAAATTAAGCAATGGTAAATGAGAGTGGCAGAGTTAGGGTCACAGGTAGGGAGGAAGAATCCATCTGCGGAGATGAAGGCAATGAATAGTTTCTGATATCCACTAGATCTGCAGCTGGCGCCATTGATGGAGTTGTGGAGCTTCCTACCTAAATGAGTAAATGGATAACGAAAAGAAAGACTGAGGATCGAGGGACTTTTTCGTCCCTCACACTGATACCATGAGAAGAAAGGGAAATCTCTTGTATTGAATCTCGAATGAAGTCAGATTAGAGAGAGAATGAGTTTATATGACAAAATCATGACCAACTTAGAAAATATTTAACTATGATTGACGAACTCAAATTACTTACTATATTTAGTCTTAGCAGCACGTATCTTTACGAAGGGGGCACGCGTGTGATAGTGAGCAAAGCGGCTTTTTTTACCAAAGACGACTTCCAAGACAAGCAACCAAAACTAATCATCCACGAAAAAGAAAAGAAAGAAAATAGTGCACAACAATAGAAATCCGTAAATTAATCTCCATCATGGCCAGTTACTTTTGCGTATAGTTCCACTTTGCAAACTACGAAGCAACCTCATAGACACAGAAAAAGAATGCGTCCTGCATAAGCACATCATCCAACAAACATAACATTTATGGCTTCTAGAAGTAGCAATAACTTATTCTCCTATATCGTAAAACTACAAAAGCACAATAGCAAATTAGCCTCTGTACAGAAGTATACCACCAGGGATCAACTAACATACCATTCTTGCCTTAAAAGAGCAACAATATACTGTGTCCATTTCGGAGGTCTTCAAAGTGCAATAATATGTAACCCAATCACCTAAAATCTACAAACTAAGTAATCACAGGGTTAAGAACGAATCCAAGCCAAAATCTACAAACTAAGTAATCACAGGGTTAAGAAGGAATCTATGTTTAACATTGTGAAAAATTCGACCAAAATTAATGCGCATAACCATTAACCACCATGCCCAATACGGTATGAGCCCATTAAGCTAGCCAAACAAAATAATTACTGGCAAACAACAAAACACTTCAATTATAGAGTAAACCTCGATTTAAAGAGTAAACCTCGATTTAAAGGCTTAACCATAAAGCCACACGAAAGTACAGCATCTGACAAAACTGAAACATATTCCTAACCTGCAACTTCTTCAGGTTCTTTCACACCCAATACCGCCACCACCACTCAATCACCTTTCCCTCACATAGGCCACCACCACTCAATCACCTTTCCCTCGCATAGCGAACATACGACAAGACCGCCACTGCTGCAATCGCAGCTCCAGTTGCCCCTGCCGCTGCAACCACCGGCCACTGTACCTTCAAACCCATCAACCCCTTCTCCACGTCCTCCCCGAAATCTCCATCAACAACCACCGCCGCCTTCCCGTTAACCCCATCAAGTATCTTTTCCTTCAACCCACTTATCATACGCTCCGACGCCTCCAACTCCTTGCGCAACTCACCCACCTTCTCCTCCATCTCCTTCCCCTTCCTCTCTGCCTTCCTCAAAAGCCCTTCCAATTCTTCTCTCTCCTTCTTCACCCTCTCCATCTCCACCCCGTTCTTCGCCACTATTAAGTCCCTATCCTCAACCAACTTCTTCATTTTCCTTATTTCATCCTCTTTCTCATCAATCTTCCCCTCCAATTCTCTCACTCTAACCGCGTCCTTATCAATCTTTTCCAACAACATATCCCTCTCCTTCTCAAACACCTCCGCTTTCAACCCACTCTTCTTCAACTCCTCAACCTCCCTCCTCAACTCAACCACCTCTTTACCCGACTCCTCTCCTTCGGTCACCGACGTGATCAGATCGTGCTGGAGCCTCGAAACCTCGGTCTCAAGCTCGTAAGCCCTGGCGGAGATCGATTCCAATGCCCTCTTATCCGACTCGGACCGTTCAACTTCTCTCTTCAACTCGGCCTTGTCGCTCTCTAAACCCTTGATCTCTTCCTTGAGCTTGTTGATCCTCTCTTTGACGACATCGTTCTCATGGATCAGTTCCCGTTTCTCTTGTTCTAAAACTTGTATCTTCTGGTTTGACGCCGCCTTGCCCTCGCTCTCGTCAAAATCCACGAAAACCTCTTCACGCTGCTCTTCAGTTCCAGAGATTTCAACTGATCGATCGTTCTCATCATGTGATGCAAGGCCGTTCATCGCCGCCATGTTGTCTGCCATTGTTAATCCTGCACAGAAAAACAAGCCGAATGGTAGATATGAGAAATCTTCAATTCGAGAGAGATGTTATACCGTTTGGTTCTCAAAAATTGTAGAGCGAAAAATGTTTACTCGGCAACCAAAAGAGAATATAGAAGACGATTGCTAGCGAGATTTGCTTTGCAGAAGGTATATAATTTGCTGGGAAGTTTTTGGGGAAGATTATTGGAAAGCACTAGGGATAATTGAAAAAAGGACAAAGGAACCTCCGCCTTACTTTTTCGAATCAATCAGATTAGGGTTTCCTTGGATTAGGAGAATTTCAGATTGCCTGCCCTAGTTCCCTCGTATAATTGATTGTTACGAGTGAAAACTGCCGTGGAAGTAAAATAACTGTTTCTGAGTGGGCTCAGTGGGTTTTTTTTTTTTTTTTTTAGGGTTTAATTTGATCAGAAACTGCACCCCACGTTGATTGGGCTCTTTCTGGCAACCGAATACTGCTGGGTTCGAATTTATCGCCGGCCGGCGGAATCAAATTTTTACTCCTATTTGTTTTTATTTTCCGATCACATCCTAATTGGTATCCAATTAACGTGATTTTAAGCTATGATTACGGATTTTGATGGAATCTACAATAAGATTGGAACTAATTATGGAATTGAGTCCGACAAGATGCCAGAAATGCCCAACTGCGTAGGGTGTAGTTTCTCGGCAACTGCCGAGAAGTTGTTCGCTTAATTTCACAAGTCCGACTCCTCTAAAGTGACTATGTGCGGTTATGAGGTGCTTGGGAGCCCCTTTTAAAATCAGATAAGGGAAAGGCAACGTGCACGTCAAGGTATGCCCACGTAAATACGTAGTGCATGCATGGCCTTTGAGCGTAGCTTATACTAATTTACATTCATAGGTACGCGAAGTTTGCAACACAAAAGTACAGTTTTGGTCTACGCACATGCAAACCTTTGTTGCACGCCCTAGTGGTTATGTTTGGATTTACATATTCTGGAATACTTCTGCAAGAGGTTAATTTTACACACCAAAAGTCTGCATGTATTTTTAAGAGTATCGATCGTTTCTGAGAAACCTTTGTAGTTTGTAATGACTTGGCTAGTCGTTTTTCTTTGCCACAGAGATTTTGTCATCTTCTACTGTTATATCATCCATCATGATATTATCATAAACAAATAAACACAAACCGAATAGAAGGATTACAAACGTATTAGGGGTGAACCTTAAAAACACGTTTTAAACACATCTAACGGTTTGGATCGTTGAAATTCGATCCTGAACAAAAAATCCTGCATCATCATAGAGTTTAAGGGAGCCCTTATTGGATATATAATGTGCGCGCACACACACACATAGGGGCCAGTATATATATGTAGGAAAAACTTTCCATGGATTGAATCCGTGGTGTGTATATATATATATGAAAAACTATCTGTGGCGTATATACACCAAAGATTCAGTCCACACCCTTAGAATGCGAACTCTGTCCACACCTTTACTTTCCCGATCAATTTTTCATTATCCGAACCGTCTAATATATTTAAAAGGTGTTCGTAAGGGTCTCTACAAGAAATTAGCAACAAAAAAAATTATCGGGAAGGACTTTGATCCGAGCACTTTTCTATAAAAACTGTATATGTACAATCATTTCTTGTATTTGTTTTGGTTTTCTCCCGTCTTTTCAAATCGACGACTTGTCGTTTGATCTATGAGAGTTATTATGCCTAATCATTTTTTGAGAGTAGTTTGTTTTGTCTATATAGATCGATCGAGTTTTGAAGAAGATACTGCTTCACAATGATATCTGTGCCGACAAATGCTCTAACCTTTACATGATGATGTCTTTGGCGAGTCCACTCGTTGTGGCTTGTTAGATCTGTAGTTTTGTGAGTTCATGGGTACTGCGTTTGTACTTGGCTGGAGTCTATTTGATTATCTGAGTACTTTTTGTCTTTTATCTTTGGCTACCGTGTTAATTTCTTTTGACACTGATAATTCTAGATATGAATTTTTGATAGAATGTGCGTCAGGTGTAAGTCTGTTTGGGGTACAAAGCATCGACTACCTTGTGTTTTTCTCATTTTACATTAGTTAAGATGATTTTAATTCTTATATAAACTTCTTGCTTCGAAAATTCAAAAGTTGTTGAAGGTTTATTAATCATGAATTGGTATTCAAAATCATTCCATTCGGCATTCCTTACTCTATTAAAGCGCCGTATCTCTAAATTCTCTAGCGTACTCCTGAAATTCCTTCCATCTCTGCGTAAGTCTGTTTGGGGTAAAAGGCATCGACTACCTTGTGTTTTTCTCATTTTACATTAGTTAAGATGATTTTAATTCTTATATAAACTTCTTGCTTCAAAAATTCAAAAGTTGTTGAAGGTTTATTAATCATGAATTGGTATTCAAATTCCTTCCATTCGGCATTCCTTACTCTATTAAAGCGCCGTATCTCTAAATTCTCTAGCTTAGAGAGCTGAGCTCTCATTGCCTCCATCTCTGCGTCTCGCTCCTCGAGGTGGTGAGTGAGGCGCTGGATGGCTAGTTGCTGTGGATCCGGGCTCGGAGTGAGTCCGAGGTGACCTGGCTGGATGGAGACGGAGACGTGAGGGGTCCCCTTGGGATCCCTGGAGGAAGAGGGGTGGAGGGGGTCGCTGAGGTGTGGTGGTTGAGTTGGCTCGCCGCCCATTGTGAGTCAAGGATTCAGAGAGAAAGGTGAGAAAAGGGGTGGATCTAGGGAGGAGCACCGGAGTTTCTGGGTTGTTTCCCCAGCAGAGTCGCCAATTGTGGTGTCCTCAAAATCCAATGAGCCTTCTCCTTGGCTCGGACCCGAGTGAACGGTGAGAGAGCACTTCGAGTAAGCCTTCGCGAGCTCGATGACGCTCCTGCACAAGTAGAGCACGTCGTTAGCACCAAACCTGGCCGGAATGTGGCCAGGGAAGGCACTCCGACGGTCTAGTAAGAGATCGGAGAAGAAAGGTATTGAGAGAGCAATTTAGAGAGTAAGTTTTCAGAGAGAGAGTTGTCTCTTTATTAGGGCCACTTCGCTTCGCTTATATAGGCTTCCCTAGGACGGGGGCAACCTAGTCATTTCGGCTCGGATGACGTCACCGAGCATCACGAATTGGCCTCACGAGTATTACATTCTTGCCTCCTCCAATAGGGTTGCGACATGTGGCATAACCGCTCGGCGGGGCTTACGCTGACACAGAAATGGCTGTAAAGTGCACACGGGCCTTTCCCTAGTTTGTTACGGGCGTTAACCGCCTCGGGCGACGTCACAGAGGACGTCACCGGTATCTCGGATTTATCCTTCCGAGCCATCTCGGATGCAATCCGTCATGGATGGCTTGTCTGGTTCACGGTATATCGAGAGCGTTCATCTCGGATAAGTTCGTCTCGGTTGGCCGTTACGCCTTACTCAAGAGGCGTCAGCCGTTTTGGGCCTGGCTTCACCGGCACCTTCACCGAGCCCCATTAGAACTGGTTAGATTTCGGCCCACTACAATAGCCCTCAACTTCTTCCGAGATAGGAGTAAGGAAGAGCCCGACCTTCACGGTGAAGAACAGGATTTGATAGGAAGGGTAAGAGCACCCTTGAGGACGAGTTTGAGGAGGAAGAAGAAGAAGAATGATGGCGGGCGACCTCGGTGACCTTCCTAGTCTCGTCAAGAAACCGAAGAAGACCGTTATCGCTCGGTCAAAGGGACACCGAGTCGGTCGAAAAGAGCTCCGGCTGGCAACCGAGACGGATCCGGCCGAGCTTAAGAAGCAAAGGCTCGTGTTGGCATCGGCTCCGGAAAGGAGCTCCGAAAAGAGAAAACATTCTTGAGAACACCCTTGCCCCGAAGGATCCTCCTCCTAGGATTACTCATGCCGAGGCTTCCGCTAGTACCCCTTTTATCTTTGCTCCCGTGTCGGGAAGGGTCGCAGGTCTTGGTTACCGGCAAGGTGTAACGTTCCAATCCAAGACTCGGTTTACCAATGCTTCAAGGCGTGTGCTGCTCAAGATATGAAACAACTCCCAATGACCTTGAGGGAAACATCGTGGAGATGTTCTCTCACTTAACCTTGGTACGCACCACCTCCGAGCGTTGAGCTTATTTTTATGTGTTGCTTGTAAATTGCTTATATCTCGTTGTAATTCATGATCAGTAGGCCAATCAAATCGATCGGATACCATCAAGGTTGTTAACTCCGTCCGCCTCCTTCGGCTGAAGTCAAGTATAAAGATGCTCTCTCAAAGAAGAGGGACACCGAGAATGAATTTTTATGCAGCCAAACTTCAACTCTCGGAGCCGGACGAGGCGAAGAAGCAGCTTTCCGAGCTAGACTCTCTCGAGGGCGAGATAAAAGAGCTTCAAAAGAAATTATCCGAGGAGGAGCAGAGGTCGAAGGAGGCGGCGTTGCGCACTGGGCGATAAAAGAGGTTTGGAGGCTAAGGAAAAGGTTGTGGCGCATTATCGTGGGCATGGGCAGGTATCCGAGCTCAAGGATATGGGTTTCCGAAGGGGCGCAAAGATTTACTACTTCAAAGGGGTGGCCAAAGGTTACGAGCTCGGATTAGAAGCTGGCAGCGTTCCTGCTGAATCTGCTCTCTGAGCTCTACCCGAGGTTGAGGCTCCTGAATTTGAGATTCCTTCGGAGGAAGAAGATGAAGAAGAAGAGGAGGCAGCCGAGCCTGAAGTTGAAGAGAATCCCGAGACTGGTACCGAGGCTGCCAATCAGGAGCTCGGAAAAGATAAATGAGCCCGAACTATGTCTTTCCATTCGAACTATGTTTTGTTTTGTCTTGCTTTCGGCTCGGTGGAATTTTATGCCGAGCCGTTCGTATTTTTGGTACAATACTTCTCTTCTTCCCCAAACAATTTTCTGTTTCTGAAACGGCTCGGTGGAATTTTATGCCGAGTCGTTTATTTGAATGAATAGGATGTTTGTCTTGTGTGCAGTTTTGTTGAATGGTTATCCCCGAGTCATATAAGAATACCCCCATTCGTCTCGTCTTAGGGCGAGTAAATACGCCCGGCCTAAGTTGAGATGAATGTTTCAAGAATTTTTTGCTAAGGCATAATATATAACCGGAGCAATTGATAGGTCTTCTCGGATATATTGCCGAGTCAATTTGAATGTTCACATTTAAGGTTTGTAAAAAATTTGAGAAAATTTGCTAAGGCATAAAAATTATCCGAAGCAATTAATAGATCTTCTCGGATATGTTGCCGAGTCAATTGAATGATCATCTTTAAGATGTTGCAAAATTTTGCTAAGGCATGGAAAATAACCGAAGCATTTTGACAGATCTTCTCGGATATTTTGCCGAGTCAATTGAAAGTTTATAAGACATGAGAAAATTTTCACAAGTGTTTTACCCGAGAGTGATATCACATGTCTCGGTTTGTTTGCTCGGCGATTGTGTAACTTAGAAATATAAGTTATCATTGAGACAATACCCCTTAATAAGAGTTTGAGATGCTCGGCGAAAACATACCGAGACTTTTTATGTTAGTACCACCACGAGGGTGTTTGATTTTGATTGGCTCGGTTAAACCGGGCGATCTTATGGGGTGAGACCATATGTGAGTTTATGTCTTTAGCCGAAGCCATTGGGTACGAATACCGAGACACGATTATTAAAATAATAGTTGAGATCAAAAAGGCTTTTCATTGATAAATTTCCAAGAAGGTAATACATCAAAATTTCTTCATAATTGCTCTAAGTCAGATATTCATCATCCGAGAGTGGTGCACTTAAGCATAATATTTTCTCAAATTGTAAGCATTCCAAGGCTTGTCCACGAGCTTCCCATTCATGTCTTCAATCTGATAAGCTCATTTTCCGACCTTCTTAACGACTCGGTATGGACCATCCCAATTAGGCATTAGCTTATTCTTCTTGTTCTTATCCGTAACCTTCTTGAGGACCAGGTCGTCCGGGCAGAATGTCCTTAACCGGACCGTCTTGTTGTACCCCTTAGCAACTTCTTGCTGATAAGCTGCCAGCTTCACCCGAGCGGTATCTCGCTTCTCCTCGGCCAAGTCTAAATCGTAGCTCAAGGCCGTGTCGTTGGTGTTTTCATCAAAGTACTCGGTTCGGATTGTTGGTAGCCCCTTTTGGATAGGGATAACAGCCTCGATACCGTAAGCGAGAGAGTATGGGGTTTGTCCTGTGGAACGCCTTGGTGTAGTACGGAATGCCCATAGAACATGTGGTAACTCTTCGGCCCATTTTCCTCTCTTAGCAGTTAGCCTTCGCTTGAGTCCAGCTGCGACCGTCTTGTTAGACGCCTCGGCCTGGCCGTTACCTTGAGGATAAACAGGCGTGGAGTTGAAGAAGCGTATCCCGAGCTTGTCACATACCTCTTTCATTTGCTTTCCTATGAACTGCTTCCCGTTGTCCGAGACGATTGCGTATGGCACCCCATACCGAGAGATGATATTTTGCCACAGAAAATTCTTTACATTTCCTCGGTAATGAAAACCAAAGGCTCGACTTCCACCCATTTGGAAAAATAATCTGTAGCAGTTATAAGGTAACGAAACCCTCCTGGAGCAAGTGGGAGCTCTCCGACAATGTCCAAGCCCCATTGGGCAAAGGGCCATGGACTAGTGATCGGCTGAAGGTCCTCGGCTGGCTGATGGATCATTGGCTTGAACAACTGGCACCTGTGGCATTTCCGAACAAACTCCTCAGCGTCTTCCTTCATCTTGGGCCACCAATACCCTTGAGTAATGGCTCAGTGGGCAATAGATCGTCCTCCCGAGTGGCAGCCTCCGCTGCCCGCATGAAGTTCGTGGAGTATTGAGTGGACTTGGTTCTGATGGACCGCCATGAGGTATGGTCCGGTCCGAGAACGTCTGTAGAGAGAGCCCGTTGGTGAGAGCCAATAGTTTGCAGCCTTGCATCTGATCCGGTGGGCTTCTCGTCTGTCTTCGGGGAGCTTGTCGTCTCGTAGGTAAAACACGAGTTCATCCATCCAGCTAGGTCCGAGCTCAATATTCATCATTTGGGTACGAGGGGGATCGAAGCTTGGAGCAGAGATTGTTCCGAAGGAGATGCTTCGCTGCTCGGAGGCTTTGCATGCAGATCCCAATCCTGCGAGAGCGTCAGCGTGGGCGTTGTGCTCTCGGCCCACCTGGTGTACTTCGATTTCTTCAAACTGCTCGGTTAGACTCCTTGCTATGCTCAGATATCTGGCCATTCTTTCATCTTTAGCATCATAATCCCCGTTGAATTGGTTTACAACGAGTTGAGAGTCGCTATAAACCATCAGGGTCTTTACGTCCATTGCTTCGGCTAGCCGAAGTCCAGCGATTAAGGCTTCGTATTCGGCCTCGTTGTTGGAGGCCGGGAACTCGATTGAGATTGCATTCTCGTGAATGACTCCCTCGGGGGAGATTAGGACGACGCCTGCTCCAGCACCTCGTTGGTTAGAGGCTCCATCTACGTGCAACTTCCAAGCATTACCGTGGAACATGTGCCAAGTAGGGAATGGCACGGTTGCTTGGTCTTCATCCGTGCTCGGACTCGGTTCTCCTTCCGAGATAGGCGTTGGTGTTAAGTCAGCTGCGTCAGTTTCTTCCTCCGAGACATTGTTGGTTACATCTTCAATTGCCACGGGGGCGTCAGGGTCTTCAATAGATTGCTCGGGAAGGGATGGGTAGGGCTCTTCTTTCTTCTGTTTTTCTGCTCCTGGTGTTAGCTCGGCTATAAAGTCAGCCAACACTTGCGCCTTTATAGCTGTTCTCGGTCGATATTGGATATCAAAGTTGGCCATTTCACATGACCACTTTGAGACCCGTGTTGAGAGATCAGCTCTTCGGAAGAGTGCCTTCAAGGGGTACTTGGTCAAGATAATGACTGTGTGAGCTTGGAAGTAGGGGAGCAGCTTCCGAGATGCAGTGACGAGAGCGAAGGCCACTTTTTCAAGGGGGAGATATCTTGTCTCGGCACCGGTCAAAGTGTTCTTGCGTAGTACACAGGTCGATGCTCGGTTCCATCTGCTCGGACAAGGTTGAGCTGACCGCATGTGGAGATACTGAAAGGTAAATGAACAGATCCTCATTTCCCGAGGCGTCTCCAGTAACGGTGGCTCGGCAAGATAGGTCTTCAAGCGCTGCAGAGCTTTCTCACACTCTTCTGTCCACTGGAATTTCCTCTTGCTCGTCTTGATCGATTGAAAGAGAGGACGACATACGTCTGCCGAGCGGCTAATGAAGCGGTTGAGCGCTGCTGCCATCCTTGTAAGCCTTTGAACTTCCTTGATCGTGCTCGGTGAAACGAGCTATTGTATCGCCGTTACCTAGCTCGGATCTGCTTCAATACCCCTTCTCGTTACCAAATGACCTAGGAATTTTCCTGATCCAACCCCGAAAGAGCACTTCTCGGCGTTGAGCTTTAGGCCATGATGCTTCAGCACCGTGAACATCTTGCCGAGATCTGCGATGTGGCTTCCTTCTTGCACGCTTTTCACCACCATGTCGTCGATGTATGCTTCCATCGTGTCCCCGAGCTGATCTTTGAACATCCGAGACACCATCCGTTGGAAGGTGGCTCCGGCGTTTTTCAGCCCGAAGGGCATGACTCGATAGCAATAGAGGCCTCTCGGAGTGATGAAAGCTGTTTTTTCCATATCTTCCTCATCCATAAAAACTTAGTGATATCCCCTGTATGCATCCATAAAGCTTAACCGAGCGTGGCCTGCCGTAGCGTCCACGAGTTGGTCTATCCGAGGTACTGGGAAACAGTCCTTCGGACAGGCATCATTGAGGTTCGTGTAGTCTACGCAGACCCTCAGCTTACCATTCTTCTTGGGGACCACCACTGTGTTCGCCAGCCAAGTAGGGTACTGGACTTCCTGGATTGCTTGGGCTTCCAGTAGCTTGTCCACCTCTGACTCCACTGCTTCGGCATGAACAGCGGAGGACCTTCTCGGCTTCTGGATGACTGGGCGTCTCAATGGGTCAACTTTGAGCTGGTGTTTGATGAAGCTCGGATCAACACCAGGCATCTCGTACGGTGTCCAAGCAAACACCTGAATGTTTGCCTTGAGAAAGGTCACCATCTCCTCCTTTTCGGCCTCGGTTAATGAGGACCCGACGAGGAAGAAACGGCTCCCGTCCTCATTGATTGGGACAGTGATGAGGTCTTCAACAGATTTTGCCTCGGCCGGTCGACCGACGTCTTCCAGAACTGGTGCCTCGGGTACTTCCACCCACTGCACCTGCTTCGGTTTCTTCTTCTCTTTTCTGCCCACCGTTGAA
Source organism: Vaccinium myrtillus (assembly GCA_016920895.1). Lineage (NCBI taxonomy): Eukaryota > Viridiplantae > Streptophyta > Magnoliopsida > Ericales > Ericaceae > Vaccinium > Vaccinium myrtillus. Next base: position 17,671,323 of record CM029273.1, read on the forward strand.
ATGTAGCATTTCTTGGCAGCTATCTGATCGCCTTTAACATTCTCCTGCTTTCCTTTCTCCCCAATAAACCGTAGCACCTGATGGTACGTGGATGCCACGGCTTTCATCGCATGGAGCCAGTTCCTTCCCAATATAATGTTATAGGGGATCGGTGAGTTGACAACAATGAACTCTACTTGTTGAGTTACCGAGCCCGTGATGACGGGAAGAGTGATGGTACCGAGTGGATATACCGGTGTACCACTAAAGCCAACGAGGGGGACCTCGGAGGGCTTAAGGTCCTTGCTAGTGAACCCGTATCGTTTAAACAAGGAATAGTACATTACCTCGGCGGCGCTCCCTTGGTCCACCAAGATCCTCTCAACCGTTGCTCTTCCCACCTTGAGTGTAATGATGAGGGCGTCGTTGTGTGGGAAGTGCACTCCCTCTAAATCCTTCTCGGTGAAATTGATCGTCCATTGAGACTCCTTAGTCGGGAGACTGCGTTTCGACTGTGGTTTTACCGAGAGCACCTCCAATGCCTTGGTAGCTTGCTCGATTTCCCTGAATACCCGAGCCTCCATCATCCTTGTAACCGGACCGTGGATCACGTGCATTATCACTTCTTCCTGGGCGCCTCCTCCTGCAGCCGCTCCCTGTCCTTGTGCCCGAGCCAATGTTTTATCCTGGTCAATGTAAGCATCCAGGTTCCCTGCGGAGACAGGGTTTCCAAATATGCTTTGAACGGTCTGCACGAGGTCGTGTAGTGACCTTGCTCTCGGTGGTAGGTGCAGTAGACCTTTCTATCCTTAGTTTTATCTTGAGTTCCCATCTTGTGGTCCGGCCAATGAAAGAAACCTTCATTCTCAACCTTCCGTAGAAGCATGTATATTGGCTCGGTGAACACCGTGCGCTCGGCCACGAAGTCGCTTGCCTTCGGGAGTCTCTTTGCTGCATCTGTTTTGATGGTGTTTACTGCCTTCTTCTGATTACCCGAGACATGGATAACCCTTGGAACGGAGGAGGAGGTTGGAGCATCACGCTCGGTTAAGAGTTCCTCAAGCTCGATATATTTGTTTATCCGTTCCATCAGGTCGTCCATGTTCTTTGGTGGATGTAACATTAGATCTGTGAAGACAGGGCTCTTGCTTTCCGAGCCATGCTTAAAGTGTGTCGCAGCAAGAGTATGATCACAACCCTGGACTTGGTGGAACATCTCCCAGTACCTAGCAGCGTACTGGCGTAATGTTTCATCCGGGCGCTTCCTCAGACCGAGGAGAGAGTCTACCTCCTTCTTTTGTATATTGCTCGTAACAAACCGAGACAGGAAAGCTCTCTCCAGGGCCTCGTAACTCCCAATGGATCCTTCGTCGAGCTTATTGAACCATAGCGACCCGAGAGTCCCTAGGCTCGTGGGGAACACCTTGCACATCATGGCTTGATCCGAGGTATATAGGTTGATAATCTGTCTGTAGTAAATAAGGTGGTTGTAGGCGTCCGTGAGGGCGTCGTAACGGTTGAATTTTGGGAGCGAGAACCCGGCTGGTAACGTTGCCGAGGCGATCTCCTTTGTGAAAGGTGATTTTGCCAACTGTTTCAAACGTTCGTTGACGCTCGGCAAGGGAGGGAGAGATGAGAGAGGGGGAAGGGTTGGTACGACAAATCCGTCGCTGGTACGAGAGCGCTTCTCGGCATAAGTACGGCGTTGCTCATCATGGCGGTGCTCGTGGTGACGGGTTTGCTCCCGGGGTTCTTTCTCCTTTCTTTTCCCGACAGCGTCGTCTTGGTGGGTCTTTACGTCGGTTCGGTAGGCATGACGCTTTCCCGTATCGCCATCTCGGATGACGGTTAGATTTGGCTCTTGCGGGGAAGTTTTCTTTAACTTCTCTACCCGAGCTCGGAGGTCAGCGGATTTTGTTGGCTGTGGAGGAGTCTTCTGGCGCCATCGGCCGGAAGAACGCTCGGTGATTGCTGCCTCCTTTGGGTCCTTTCGGAGGTAGACTGGTTTGTATTCGCCGTCTTCGAAGTAATACACTGTCTCGTGAGACGCAGATAACTGTGAGTACGGCGAACGAGCGCTCGATTCCGAGATCTGTGAGGAATGGTGCCGAGAGGAATCTCCTTGGTGCCCCCTTGAGAAGTGCTCGGTCGACAGATTCCCATGCCGAAGCACGAGAGCCTTATTGTGAGCCTTCTCATTGTTAGGGTCACCAATACGATCCTTGGCCGAGCGTCTTTGTCCGGAGAGCCCACCACAGGATGTTGCGGTGGTCTCTGCAGCAGCCTTCTTCTTTACCGTCTCGGTTAGCTTAGAGAGCTGAGCTCTCATTGCCTCCATCTCTGCGTCTCGCTCCTCGAGGTGGTGAGTGAGGCGCTGGATGGCTAGTTGCTATGGATCCGGGCTCGGAGTGAGTCCGAGGTGACCTGGCTGGATGGAGACGGAGACGTGAGGGGTCCCCTTGGGATCCCTGGAGGAAGAGGGGTGGAGGGGGTCGCTGAGGTGTGGTGGTTGAGTTGGCTCGCCGCCCATTGTGAGTCAAGGATTCAGAGAGAAAGGTGAGAAAAGGGGTGGATCTAGGGAGGAGCACCGGAGTTTCTGGGTTGTTTCCCCAGCAGAGTCGCCAATTGTGGTGTCCTCAAAATCCAATGAGCCTTCTCCCTTGGCTCCTGACCCGAGTGAACGGTGAGAGAGCACTGAGTAAGCCTTCGCGAGCTCCTGCACAAGTAGAGCACGTCGTTAGCACCAAACCTGGCCGGAATGTGGCCAGGGAAGGCACTCCGACGGTCTAGTAAGAGATCGGAGAAGAAAGGTATTGAGAGAGCAATTTAGAGAGTAAGTTTTCAGAGAGAGAGAGAGTTGTCTCTTTATTAGGGCCACTTCGCTTCGCTTATATAGGCTTCCCTAGGACGGGGGCAACCTAGTCATTTCGGCTCGGATGACGTCACCGAGCATCACGAATTGGCCTCACGAGTATTACGTTCTTGCCTCCTCCAATAGGGCTGCGACATGTGGCATAACCGCTCGGCGGGGCTTACGCTGACACAGAAACGGCTGTAAAGTGCACACGGGCCTTTCCCTAGTTTGTTACGGGCGTTAACCGCCTCGGGCGACATCACAGAGGACGTCACCGGTATCTCGGATTTATCCTTCCGAGCCATCTCGGATGCAATCCGTCATGGATGGCTCGTCCGGTTCACGGTATATCGGCCGAGACACCGGTTCATCTCGGATAAGTTCGTCTCGGTTGGCCGGTTACGCCTTACTCAAGAGCTGGGCCTGAGAGCCGTTTTGGGCCTGGGCTCTACCGGGCACCTTCACCGAGCCCCATTAGAACCGTTAGATTTCGGCCCACTACACAAACCGAATAGAAGGATTAGAAACGTATTAGGGGTGAACCTTAAAAACACGTTTTAAACACATCTAACGGTTTGGATCGTTGAAATTCGATCCTGAACAAAAAATCCTGCATCATCATAGAGTTTAAGGGAGCCCTTATTGGATATATAATGTGTGTGTGTGTGCGCGCGCGCACACACACACATAGGGGCCAGTATATATATGTAGGAAAAACTTTCCATGGATTGAATCCGTGGTGTGTATATATATATATGAAAAACTATCTGTGGCGTATATACACCAAAGATTCAGTCCACACCCTTAGAATGCGAACTCTGTCCACACCTTTACTTTCCCGATCAATTTTTCATTATCCGAACCGTCTAATATATTTAAAAGGTGTTCGTAAGGGTCTCTACAAGAAATTAGCAACAAAAAAAATTATCGGGAAGGACTTTGATCCGAGCACTTTTCTATAAAAACTGTATATGTACAATCATTTCTTGTATTTGTTTTGGTTTTCTCCCGTCTTTTCAAATCGACGACTTGTCGTTTGATCTATGAGAGTTATTATGCCTAATCATTTTTTGAGAGTAGTTTGTTTTGTCTATATAGATCGATCGAGTTTTGAAGAAGATACTGCTTCACAATGATATCTGTGCCGACAAATGCTCTAACCTTTACATGATGATGTCTTTGGCGAGTCCACTCATTGTGGCTTGTTAGATCTGTAGTTTTGTGAGTTCATGGGTACTGCGTTTGTACTTGGCTGGAGTCAATTTGATTATCTGAGTACTTTTTGTCTTTTATCTTTGGCTACCGGGTTAATTTCTTTTGACACTGATAATTCTAGATATGAATTTTTGATAGAATGTGCGTCAGGTGTAAGTCTGTTTGGGGTAAAAGGCATCGACTACCTTGTGTTTTTCTCATTTTACATTAGTTAAGATGATTTTAATTCTTATATAAACTTCTTGCTTCGAAAATTCAAAAGTTGTTGAAGGTTTATTAATCATGAATTGGTATTCAAAATCATTCCATTCGGCATTCCTTACTCTATTAAAGCGCCGTATCTCTAAATTCTCCAGCGTACTCCTGAAATTCATTCCAAAGCCTATTCAATAATTTTTATAGATTCTTTCATTTCACTAATTCATACTAAATAATGAGCTTATGAATCCCCTTCTTTTTGCCATTTGACTTCCCAGTCAAATTCATTCGTCCAAGATATTTCTAATTAACTTTGTAGTGTAAGTGCCGCTGGGCTTCTATTAATACAATCGTACTTGGTGGAAAAAACCTTCAGTGACAAAGGTAATACTTCTTCAACAAATTTAAAAAAAAAAACTAAATTTAACTTACTTACATTGCAATTTATGCACAAAAAGTAACAATTCTTTAAAAAATTCATACCTATGGCTGTTACAGTCTCAATTCGCAACCATCAAAGGGCTAACACGGGTAGCTAACTTCAACAAAGGTTCTTGTACTTTGCTTGCACAAAGTGTACAAAAAGAGTCAATGCAATTGGAGACGAAGACTTCTAGTGCGAAAAGGTGCTTCCGTTACCATCAGAACCTTCAACTCACATCTAATATCAACAGCACAAAAAATAGCAACAAAAAAAAAAAAAAAGACCACAGCTCTAACTGAAGGGGGAGTGCTGGTGTGCGCTCTGTAATGTGCACTGAAACGTTTCAGACCAATATTGGTAAGTGGATATATACCAGCTCAATAGGGAGATCAATTCTTGCAAAAAGAAGATTTTAGCCAAACGGATACGGGGTGTTTGGGAGCCTACTTTTTGGCTTTTCATCTTTAACTTTCTGGCTTTTTACCTTTAACTTTCTAGCTTTTTAGCTTTTTGGATTAATGTCAGAATGTGTTTTGAATTCAGGAGAAGTGTTTAGGAGAAATGTACAGAATACATTTTGCAACAAGAGAATGAGAAATAGAAATGGAAAAGTAGCCTCCAACCTCTTTTTAACTTCTTGCCTGGATTGTTCAAGATCAAGAATGAGTTTACTGAGATTGAGTTTTGGGTGTTCTCCCCCAAAAACCTAAAAGGAGAAAATAAGAAGGTGAAAATGCAATGAGGAGGTAGCCAAACATCCTCTCATCCCAAACGTTCATATTTTCTTCCCAATGGAAATATTTTCAACGTTCATATTTTTCAGGCTATATAACGGAAGCTTCAACAGAAGAAAAATTCACAAGCAATTTCAGAGCGCGCAATTTCGATATAGAGCAATATTCACTTTCACACTTCAATTTCATATCATCAATTTGAGAGTTTGAAAGCAAAATTTGTGTATCTATTCTTTCAGAGAGATTTCCACTTTACAATTTTTTTTCTTTCACTTATTGTATTGAGAGTTAGCAAATATTCTCTGTGAGCTACTAAAGAACTAGGTTTTGTTCTGTGAGTGATTTTTAGAGTTTGGGAGATAAACTCTAGCTGTTCGGCTAACTCATCGTAAAAGTTAGTGTTGCGGTTGTAACTTGTAAGGTTTAATCGGCACCAAAAGCTGGTTGTTTGATTAGTAAAACAACGACTCCTTAGGCCAGTGGACTAGGCTGAGCAGTGGACAAAACTCAGACCGAACCACTATATATCTCTGTGTGATATCTCTCTTCTTTAACCCCTTTATTTTTATTGTGTAAATTATTTATTTATTTGCTTTGTTGTTTATTTTCCTCATTCAATTAGTATTTTTTTTTATTTGGTTGTTATTAAAAAGCAACTCTATAGAGGGAGGGCTATGATCGCCCTAAAATGATATGCATAATGCATAGGTTATGCACATGCAAATGTTCTATGATGGTCAATGTAAGAGATAGTTGTACAACTCATTGGGGGAGCAATATGATATGTACTGCACCATTTTACATTTACTAGAAATCGTACGCTCCGCTGCGGTAAGGTTTGTTTAAGTTTGACATGTCTGGCGTCAACCGTCTCTTCTCTGGGGGTATTGATGTCATCGATTTTCTTCGATAATTAGGGTGGGGCAAAATCTGGTGTCAACGAAAGGGAAGACTGGATATGACGTAAACCTCAAGTGTTGTATTTGAATGTTACCATTCAAAAATTAAGTTGGTTCCTTAGGGCATCCACAATGGGCTCCCTAAAAATAGTTCCTAAGGTAATTCCTAAGGCGTACACATAAGCCCAATTGGAGTCCATTTTTCACTCCTAGAGCTTGCTAAATTTGGAGAGCATATGTGCATTCAATGAGCTAGCAAGAGTGTAGACACCCCGATTTTGACCCGAGAAACTTGTCAAGCATCCCCGATGATGAAAATGCCTGATAAGTGAACGCGAGACTTGATTGTGAACTTGGAAACCCCTCCAAAACCTCTCCAAAATAAACCCAAGCCTACACTACCTTCTAGTACATTCAAAACCCTCCTTATTGATATATAATACGTCCCAATCCATTTTGAAATGAGGGGGATGTGCCCGTTTTACCAAAACGACTTGTTTTTCCGACCTTCTGAGGGTAAAATGGTCACATATTTTGATGTACAAATCATATTGGGTTCAAACCACTTGGGTTAGAAAGTGGACTTGACAAGCTTTCCAACGCTTCAAACCATGCACAAAACGAAGTTCGGTAGCACCCGGAATGGTCCCGCGAAGTTTGAAATTTTATGTAGTCTCCTAGTCTAGGCGCCTGGATTACCCAATTCCAGGCGCCCAGACTCAATCCAGGTGCCTGGATTCCCCAATTCCAGGCGCCCAGAATCACTTCCAGTGGGCAATTTGCAGCTGGTTTTTGATGAAACTATGGGCTCCCCCCTACATTGTCCCACATTTTCTTCATTCCAAAATCTCTCCCAACAGATGATCCCTCCACAAATTTGAGTTCAAATTGCCATTTTCCTCTCTTTTTTTACCCAAAAATCAACCATTTTCACTCTATAAATACCCCCCCTCTTGCCTTATTTTAGGAGGATCAAGCACACCCTCTCTTTCTCTACTGTTATGCTGTCAAAATCTCCCCAAAAATCAGTTTCCAGTTTACATCCCTCAATTCCTTTCCCTTACAACCTCAAAAACCACCCTCATGTTACATTAACCCAATATACATCCACTTTCCTCAATCAAACCCAACCATAGCATCCATAATCAGTCTATTGTAGCTCCATAAACAAAAATCCAGTAGCTATATATCCAGAAAACAATACCAAGAACCTTCCAAAAGTTCATAAATCAAGTTTCAAATGTAGATTTTCTACCAAAAATGCTCAACCGGGCCCTGAGGGGACCCATATGGTGTAGGCGCCTGGATTCCATCTTTTCTGCCATATTTTCTGCTATTCCTTATGTCTTTACTTGATCACTTGAAGCATTAGTTCATCATTCATGTATGGTATTAATGTTGCACAATGTGGATATCTGATTTAAAGCATGATAAATGAGGCTTTGAAGGAAAGTTCATGATCAAAGAAAAGAGATTTTGCATTTTGGCTAAAAGTTTGGGATGATATTCTTTGATTAGATCCATACAATATCAAAAGCATAACAACAAATAGAGAGAAAATGCATCATGGCTATTCATACTCATTACATGGTCTTTGAGGCATTTTTATGACCAAACCCATCTCATCCTTTTTCCTTTCTCTTTCTTAGCCGTGAACTCGCAAAGTCATTTTGAAGGTTCATCATGTGCATAAGAGAGCATTGAGCATGTCAAAAATCAGTTTAGTAGGTTTCATTTCTTCTATAAAGTATTGAAAAATCAAGATTTTCTAAGTTCACATCACATTGTAAAGTTAATCTTGTCATTCATTTGGCTTACAATAATCTCAAACATCACAATATACATATGTGAGTAAGCGTCAGAGGTCATGTTCATTATTTGGTTAAAGATTTGAGTTGAGGGAAAGTTGTGCAGATTCTCAATCCAGGCGCCTGGACTCCCTCTTTCCGGGCGCCCACCTCTGGTCCAAGCGCCTGGACTAGTCTGATCCAGGCGCCTGGACTAGTCTGATCCAGGCGTCCAGTATGCTTTCCAGGTGTAACTAGCACAATGATTTTGGGGGCTTTTCTGAACAATTTAAGCATGATTCAGTAAGGATTAGGTGTTTGTATGCATGTCAATACATCTCCATAACATCTTGCACAAGTATCCACTTTCATTACATTAATGACATTAATATGTTTATATGCTCTCGCGTGAATTTGTAATTAAAGTCCGTTCAAACGACATTTTCAAAATCCCTTAAACATTAAGTAGAGACCGGTGGTCACACTGGGCGTGAGAGATGATTTAAATTCCTTCCCCTCACGTAACCTAGCTCCCGGACCGGAGAAATCTCATTTTGTGATACCAGTAAAGCATTTTCTACTTCAAGGGCAAAAAAGTCATTTTTTTAAATGGTTTCTCGGGTACGGTCCTCAAACTAGGGTGGCGACTCCATCCAATCGATCAAACCGTTTTCCAAACCACAACCGTTTTCGTGGACAACTCCGCGGGGTGTTCACAAGCTGGCGACTCCGCTGGGGACTCTGGTTAATACATATTTTAGTATTATTACACTTATGTGTGATTTTATAAAATGTGTATTAATCATCGAGAGCTAAACTTGAAAAATGTTTAAGGGATTTTGAAAATGTTGTTTTTATGGACTTTTGCATTGCACGTGCATGGTTACCAGCCTCTCGCTAACGTGTTTCGGCAATCCCGCCCGGCTTGCTGGTGACGGGAAATCCCGAAATGCTCAGCACCTCCCGACCGTGATAAGTCACAATTGTCGCTATTACCATCGCCTTGCGGGATCCTTGGCGGTGAGAGATAACTTTGACTTTGAATCCGGGGTACCCTTTGAAACTAAAACCGGCCTTTGCATATAGATAACCGTAGAACCCCACGTTAGATGACCAACCCACGTGTTAGAATTATTTGCAAAACAAATTACAAAGATTAAAAGGATCCTAGACACGAAGCATCAGGACAAAGAAAGATCCGATCCACAAAAAAGGTACCCCTCACTCCGATAGACACCTGCCCTAGGAACTAAAGGGAACCGGTCCAATCCGGACCTTGTGCACCCCTATCAAGAGTGTATATCTATATAGCCCTTCATGATCTTAAGTTCAATATTCTTGTATAACTCTGTGTGGTATACCAATTTGACGTTAAAATTATGGATTTGGATTCATGTTGGTCCTTTTTGTGATGCCTTTCTGCTCGTCCATCGCATCACTAAGCCAAAGTTGTATTGATCAAATAACAGTAATGCTCTAGACTCATTTTTTCATAAGGACCTTTATCTTGAGAAAAGTGAGTTTCAATCCCGTCCGGGAACGTATTTTTTATTATAAAATATTAGTTTTTTCTAAAAAAGAAAAAAAAGATTGATTAATATTTAAAAACAAATTACAAAGATTAAAAGGATCCTAGACACGAAGCATCATGACAAAGAAAGAGCCGATCCACAAAAAGGCACCCCTCACTCCGATAGACACCTGCCGGTAGGATCTAAAGGGAAAATAACAACCCGAGGCTGGTAAGAACTCTATATACAAGGACAACCCCAAACAAAGACAAACTAAAAGCCTAAAGAACCACCAAACCACAACTTCTGAAATCTATATATAAGGATCAAACAAGAAGCTTGGAATCCTGAAAATTGACCCCATCGAAGTCATTGGCTTTGATCAGAAAATCTACTTATGATTTCATCATTATCCCCAAATAATCTTTGTCAAATATTAGTTGATGTCTAATCAATATGACTTCTTGACGTGATTGATGTTTAGAGAATTCCATCCTAAAATCATAGCCAAAACTTGGATTTCATAAGAACATATTTTGTTTATACTTAGGTAATGCATACAAATAACTCATCAGCTGCCTCTGTGCATCCTCTTGAACTCTTCGTGCAAGTATATCCAAATTAGAACATTTCTATAAATAAGAAATTAATAAAGAAAAACAAAGGAAAAGAAAATCTTAAAACCCCCATACAGCCATTATGGCTGGCCAGCGGCCATACCCCCCAACAAAAGAACAAAGACATATTCCTAAAAAACTGAAAAGAAAAAAACAAGAAATCTGTTATGAAACCTATGTACCCACAAGGTTTCTAAAATCAAAACATTTAACCCCCAACCTTTCTCTTCTCACCTTCTAACCCTTCAAAGAAGCTGGCAATAACTCTCATGGCCCTCAGTTGACCCTGCAACGCCTGTATGTACCCTGCAGTCTCTTCAAACAGATTCTCAATCCCAAGTGACTCACCTCCTGGTACAATCCTCTGGAGCGCCATTATCTTTCTATCTACCTCTGCCTTGTCATCTTCACCCTCGCTACTCATCACTTCCTTGGAAACCTTCACCACCACTCTCCTCTTTCTTCGGGTTCTCCGGTGAGGCTCCGGCCGCCTTACACGGCGCAGACTGGCCAAAGATTCGTAACTTGCATTGCCCACCTGCTCAAGTTTCGTCTGGGTCATTCCCTCTCTTCTTTGGAATGCGGTGAGAGATTTTGGGTCTTCAGCAGCATTCTCCATGGAGAGAGAGAGAGAGAGAGAGAGAGAGGCGGCTGATTGTAATGAGGCCGTTTGTGAAGGTGTGTGTTGGTGGTACATGGGAAGGTGGGTAAATTATTGTTGGGATCATGCCAGCGAGCTGGCTCAGGGCCCCAAGCCCCTCTGGCTTGTAGATTAGTGAAAGAGGGATAAACCTCTAGGCGCGTGAGGTCGCCAAGGACAAATAGGAAAAAACACACAGAAATTAGTATTGAATTAGTCAAAAGAAAGTCCAACTACACGGTTTGGTGTGGTTACACTTGACACTTTCATCTCTCTTTGCTTTTTTGGTAAATTGGGACTTGAGAATACGTGTTGAAAATATTTTTGGATATACAGTCGTGTCTTTCTTTTGACAATTTGTACGTCGTGGACGGACGCATCGTTTATGATGTCTTTATATATCTCATCCTCCTTTCATTTTAAAAAGTATATTTTCTAATGCTTTTCAAGCTTCGTTTGTTAGACTCATCGATTTTATATGTAGTACTGCTTATGTGGGGCGTTTGATCAACTAGTGTTGCAAGATAAAATTCTTTGTAAATCGTAAGCACCGTAGCAAGAAGAATCTGCCTTAACTATATAGTGCAACACTAGCCTTGTTCACATCTTGTTTTCATCAATTTTTAAGTATTGAGTTTTGATTTTATGTCGTTTTCTTCTTATTGATTTTATCGCAAAAAGCAAACAGAGTTTCTAACAATAAGTTCCAGGGCATGTCAAATCTACAACATCATTTTATAACTAAACCAACATGCGAATGAGCGACATTCCAAATAATAAACCTATCAAACTTCTAAAGACATGGGCTGTGTTCGGATTGGTTTTGGAATGCTTTTCGAAAAATGGGCCTTGACAAACTCTTCAAAAAATGACTTTTCCTCCACTCCTATACGTAAACTTTGACTGATCCTTCTCTCTCTGTGCAAAAATGGCAGTGGGCCCCAGTCCAAACCCAATTACCTATTTTGTGACGCACTATCTCTGAATATCTCTGGGCAGTGGGCCCCCCAGTCCAAAAGCCTAACGCGTCTCTCTCTCTCTCTCTTGCAGGGAATAATGCGTGGGCCCCTCACTCACACCCAAAATGCAGCTCTCTCTCTCTCTCTCTGCGCAACACTGGCCCAGTGGGCCCTGCACTTTCAAATTGAAAATTGCCTCTCTCTTCCTCTGGAGAATTGTACCGAATAAAGAACTCAAAAAATGTTTTCAAAAAATCGGCAGAAAAAGGCATCCGAACTATTGAGTGAATTAATTTGAGTTAATATATTGTAAAAGAATGACGTGTCTGATAAAACACAATAAATCAGTTTTGTTGAATAGCCTCTAAATTCGCAAATTTGTTGGCCTACCTGAAAACATGCTTGCCGCTTTAAACTTCCCGAGAAAAAGATTTTCTGACTAGCAATGCCTCAAGAAATGATTGTGGGTGGAAAATGTAATTTGAAGCGCAAATGATTTTGGTGAAGTTCACGGCCAAGGTGCGAGTGGGGAAAAACAAAGAGGGGCATTGGGATCACCTGCGGCAGAGTGGATGCAAAGCCCGGAATAGGCACTCAGGTCAGGGGGGAAAAGGGGGCAGCGGTGGAAAAATGGGCCCACACTTGAAAACAAACGGAAAAAGCACATGTGATCACATGATTTTCTTGAACTTACAAACACCCATGTGCCTCCCTCTTTCGAAAAGTTATTCAGTGGTTTTTTTTTTTGGAAACGTAGCGTAATGCCCCTACACAAATTTTTGTGGCCCGTAATCCTTCGCGCGGTGTCCTAACAATCTTCTCCTCCAAGTTTTGTTGAATTATATTCAAAGGTCAAGCCTAAATTTTTAGCAAAAGAAAAAATGCACGAGTTTTTTTGTACTGGCTAAGATTCCGGTACAAGTATGGTATCAATTGCTGCAGGCCGGTATGAAACTCCTAGGTACTTATAACGTTTTATTGCTAGTACGTTACGGATTAACAACACGGGGTGAAACATCGGAACCGGGGGCCCTATAGTGAGGGCACTCACTACAGGGTGTAGTGAGCAACAGTGGTCATTGGATTCGGCAATCAATGGTCCAGGTTTAAAATAAACTCTTCCATGTAAGAAACTACTCTTACATGAAAGAATTTATTCTAAATCTGGACCATTGATTATCGAATCGAACGGTTGTCGTTCCTCACTACACTCTGTAGTGACTTTGGCTCACTATAGGACCCCAGATTCCTAAAACATCACGTGGTGGTGTGTTGTGGGATGGTGATGATCCTAAGGGTGAACTTTAGCCTGACCTCTAATTCGCCCAAGCTCTACGCTGAGACCTAACTTGGCCAGCACAAGGAACAACGTCGTTAGTACCTAAATCGGTCGGTGATTCGACTGGAAAAGCACTCTGACGGTCTAGTACGTGTAGGCTTGTGGAGGAGCAAGTACAGTAGAAGAGACTTGACCTCCAAGCTAGCACAAGTTTGGCACGCACAGTAACGGCCAGCTGACACCACTCATGATGTGTAAAGCGAGTAAGTTAAGCCCATGTATATGAACTGCCTTTCGTAAATTACGCGAGTTGCCTCGTTCAAATGAGGGTAAAGGAATGTTGGAAACCGACCAACGATTGCTCAAATGATGTCATTCGAATCCAGGTCACTCGTCCAAATTCCAGCTTTCGGGTTCGGGGCGTTTGTTCGAATCCCCACGTTCAGATTTGGATGGGCCCTTCAACTTGGTCCATGGAGCCCATAAAGGCCATTGATCCATGTGAATCAAATGAACCGCTCAACCCCGACCATTCGTAGCCCAGAATGTCCAGTCTACTACATGCAGGGCCGGGCTAAGGTATTCGGGTTCTTTAGGCTCAATTATGAATTGGTGCCCTGTATATTTTTATAATTGAACAACTGTAGAATAATTTGCCTATATGATTATTTTAGTCCATATTGAACAATTAACATGCTTTCGTCCGAGAGCTATAGAAGTCTCACTTGGACTTTGGATGTCTTTGACACATGTTCAATACATACCATCTCCTAATTTCTATAATTGATTTTTTTTTTGACAGACACTTAGAACACTAAAAAAGAAAGTACAACAAGATTCCTACTCTCATAAAAAGTTGTGGAATACATTCACCTTACTATTGGACCAAGTAGAGCATAACTAGGGCTGTTTGATAAAGCTGAAAACTGAAAATTAAGTATTGAAAATTAAACTAATGAATTTGATAACTAAACTGGTTGAACTAAACTTCACCTCCAAACTCCGAAAATTAAGTATTGAAAATTAAATGTTGAATTTATTAAGCTAATAAAAATTTGGCAAAAAAATGATATATACTAAATTTTAAACACTTTTGAAATAATTAAGTTTTTAATTTTTAAAATGAAATAACTAAGTTTTTTTAAGTTGAAATATTAAATTCACTATTTTTTTAAATTTTCCTCTCGTATATTCATATTGGAATGCATAAATAAAAAAATAAAAATAAAAACATATATTTATCAATATAATAAAATACTCCCTCCGTTCCATTAAAAATTTGAAATAACTAAGCAATTTTCAAACTAAAAAGAGTTGAAATCTATAAAATATTTTTTTGAATTTTTTCTCGTATTTAAAAGTTCATAAATAAAAAAATAAAAATAAAAACAAGATTTATCAATATAATAAACAAATTATGTTCATAATTACATTATTTTTAGTTTGAAAATTGTGCAATTTTCAAACTAAAAAAAGCATCTATAAAATAATTTTTGAATTTTTTTGCACCGTTTAAAAGGACAATAAGATTTGATCAAACATCGATCCATATTTGAACAAATTAGTTCATAACATTTTTAGTTTTAAAAATGAAATGAAAGCTCTTCTCAAGAAGCCCTACAATACATTTGGTTCAGATAATGGGTTACCAAGCACACAATTGTAAAACTTTTCTTGAAAATTCTTTCAAACTACAAGGTCTTGAATTTTGAATGAAAATCAAACGAATTAGATCAATTGCGGAAAAATATCCAACGGGCCTGATATTTTTCAATACTAGTCCACTTAAATAATTAATTTAAAATTATTGAACGGTTCGGATCATTTGTGTAAGACCCACCCTCACAAGATCGCATTTGGCAAATCACTTGGGTTGCCCACAAAACTGTCCTCTGCAGCCTCCCCGCCCTTTTTTCCCTACTCGGATATGCATATGCTTTTGTATATGTCGTCAACCAATAATGATAGGTACACAACGGGAGGCCACACAGTAGGCCACAACGGCCCCAAAACGACGTCGTTTTGGGGCCCTTCCCATTTAAAAAATAAATAAATAAAACACACTCGCGTGATCAGTTTCCCCCTTCTTGGTCCAGTCGTAAGAGAGAGAGAGAGGACGAACGATGAACGACGTCCAAGCTCAAACGCCACCACCCCCGACTGCAACCCCGGCGATCGACACCACCGTCGAATACCACCACTGCCGTACGACGCCGCCGTTGAACACCACCACTGCCCGTCGTCCGCCTCTCTTCAATGCCCCCATTGCCCGTCGTCCGCCTTGGCAGCATCGTGTAAGTCTCCTATCTCCAGCCTCCCCTTCCGAAATAAAAAACCCTAACTCCATTTTTTGGGACAGAGCTAAATCAACCCTAGCACACCACGTGTTTGATGTTATACCTCAAAGAGACTCATTGTAATTACCAAGTGTTTAATCAGCCCTAGCACACCAAGTCTTTTCATTCTAATTACGGAGTTCCTCTCAAGAATCTCTCAGAGCTACATTGACTAGGGGCAATTCTCCTATCACCCGAAGTGCAAGGACCCAGGCATCGACCATTTCTGTTAATATTTTAGACCGGCGCCAACCATATATGTTTTACAGACGATCTTTTTGTTCTTTGTTCCCCCAACTCTCAGTCATTTCACATTGTTGCCAATACTATTTTGGACTTTCATAGATACTCATGCCTTCAAACTAATAAGGGCAAGAGCAAAATGTGCATCTCAGGTATTGAACATCGTAATGGTGACCTGTGCACTGTTCTGGGGAGTTCAATTGAGAGAGCTCCATGTTAAAAATTGAATGGCCCGGGCATCGGATACATAATCTTGAACATAATATCATTAGGAGGGGTGTGGTATTAGTAATATGATTACGTATGAACATATTCTACAAGATGATATACTGCTAGTCCCGTCAAACAAAAGGACCCTAAGTATTTAAGCTTACAGTATCGTACTTGTTTGATTTTTCTTAAGCTGATGACTAGCATGTTATATGATCTTTGTTGTAGGGCAAGAAGCTTGTTAAAACTAAACATTTTCTCAAATAATCAGGACAAGTACAAGTCTCTTTGAGGAATAATATCAAACACTTGGTGTGCTAGGGCCGATTTAGCTCTGTCCCAAAAAATGGAGTTAGAGTTTTTCGGAAGGGGAAGGTGGAGATAGGAGACTTACACGATGCTGTGAAGGCCGACGACGGGCAATGGGGTCCTTGAAGAGAAGCGGACAACGGGCAGTGGTGGTGTTCAGCGGCGTCGCCGTACAGCAGAGGTGGTGGTCGAGGCGGCGGTGTACGGCAGTGGTGGTGGTCGAGAAGGCGAAGGTGGCGGCGTTCGCTGGGGTTGGAGTCGGTGGTGGTGGCGTTCGTCGAGCTTGGACGCGTTCATGGTGGCTCCTCTCCCTCTGTCACGACTGGAGCAACAAGAAAGGGGGAATTCTGGAAAAGTTTTTTTTTTTAATCGGAAGGGCCCCAAAACGATGTCGTTTTGGGGCCGTTGTGGCCTTCTGTTGTGGCCTTCCGTTGTGTATCTATCATTATTGCTCATCAACCCAACCTTGAATGACACGTGTCTTTTGTGGAAAAGGGACCCACCTAGTTCCCCACAACCACACTACGATTGTGATGGTCGATGGGTGTGGACAAAATGGAGTATTGACTCAGACTAGTTTTTTTTTTTTTTTACACATTTTTTTATTACCTGTTTTAAACATTTTTTTACAGTTTGTTAATCTGTAAACTACAATTTACCTTTTTCAAATTTTTTGACAGAAAATAGAGAATAAATAATGAACTTGACCACGAACTGGAATATATTGTGATTAGCCTTCGACACATGCTATGGAAGTGTTCCAATTTTTACACGTTATTAATTCCATTCGTTGACGATTGTTGTAATTCCAGCAAAAATAATCAAAAATTAACTTCTTCTTTTTTTGAACATGTCATCATAACATTTCATAACACCATCCAGCACCGATTACAACGAAAGACAGGAATGAAACCAAAACCACTAGCACTTGAAATGAGAACGACAAAAGGCTAACAAGGCCACCGGCTCGCAGACACACCTGCCAAAAGCAAACCCGACACCTTCGGGACGAGATTATGAATCCGATCAAAGGATAGCGGTAGAGCATCCCAACGGATACCCGACTGAGACCATTACACAAAAATAGCGCAGATGTAATCGAATAAAACAAGAAGATGCAAGCAGTGAAAATCAACCAACAAACATACAACCAACAACCAAAGAAAACAGACTAAAAAAAGGCTTGAATAACACAATAAAACTGAAGCAAAACAAGACCCATCACTGAGTCCCGAGTATACTCCGAGTCGGTCTGAGTTAGACGAGTCTCTTCTCCGGGGTAAAAGAACCAAGCTCCAAGGTCGCCACCGCCAATGAGATTTGGAAGTTTATTCGTCGGAGGGTGCCCGTGCTGCCATGAAATCACCTTCCCGTCAAGCCATAACCCAGCAAAAACGGCGGAGAGGGTTAGCAGGTGGAAGAATCAAAGGTAAGGCAGATGGATAGGGGTATATGAAGGAAATTAAAGTTGAAGTCTTTAATTTCCCAAAACCAGAATCGAAACAACAAGAAAACAGTGGAAGAAGAAAAGAGATATTATTGATTTTCTGAACTTGAAAGAAACAACAACTACTACACCTATATATAGGTGAATAAAGACTTCAACAGACTCCAAGAATTTCTCCAATTAATCCCTTCACTTTAGCCTAAAGAAAATATCCACAGAACCTATTTTTATGGCACTACTTGACTCAACAAACTAACTGGAAACTAACTAAATTATTTGACTTCTACTAGACCTAACATTACTTTTGGAGTTGGCATGATTAGTCGGTTTATGGAGACACCCAGCCAAGTTCATTTACAAGTTGTGAAACGGATTTTGCGTTACATAAAAGGTACCCAAAGTCATGGTATTTTTTATGCATCTGCTGCTACTGATTGTAATCTTGTTGGGTATTCAGACAAGGATTGAGCAAGTGATGTTGAAGGGAGAAAAAGTACTTCCGGTTTTGTGTTTCACTTTGGCTCAGGAGTTATTTCTTGGTCATCAAAGAAGCAACAGGTTGTTGCATTGTCAAATGCTAAAGCAGAGTACATGGCTGCTGCCTCTCTTGCATGTCAAGCTGTTTGGATGCGCCGGTTGTGTGACGAGCTGAATCAGAAGCAAGGATTCCCTACAAAGATTTTTTGTGACAACAAGTCGGCTATTTCTCTTACAAAAAATCCAGTGTTTCACGGGAGAAGCAAGCACATCGACATCAAATTTCACTACATTCGTGAACTCGTCAAAGCAACGGAAATAGAAATGGAGTTCTATAAATCTGAAGATCAGGTCACTAACATTCTCACGAAGCCGTTGAAAGAGAAGATGGGATGTGTATCTCTGAAAGTTTGAGTTTAAGGGAGGCTATTGGAATTTAAACTCAAACTGTTAAGTTTTATTTATTTAATGTTGAGTCATTTTAGTTTGAATAAGGCTGTAACCATTTGCAGATTTTTAGCTAGTTAGTTTCCAGTTAGATTGTTGAGTCAAGTAGTGCCATAAAAATAGGTTTTGTGGATATTTTCTTTAGGCTAAAGTTAAGGGATTAGTTGGAGAAATTCTTGGAGTCTGTTGATGTCTTTATTCACCTATATATAGGTGTAGTAGTTGTTGTTTCTTTCAAGTTCAGAAAATCAATAATATCTCTTTCCTTCTTCCACTGTTTTCTTGCTATTTGGATTCTGGTTTTGGGAAATTAAAGACTTCAACAGACTCCAAGAATTTCTCAAATTAGTCCCTTAACTTTAGCCTAAAGAAAATATCCACAGAACCTATTTTTATGGCACTACTTGACTCAACAAACTAACTGGAAACTAACTAGCTAAAAATATGCAAATGGTTACAGCCTTATTCAAAGTAAAATGACTCAACATTAAATAAATAAAACTAATAGTTTGAGTTTAAATTCCAACAGCCTCCCTTAAACTCAAACTTTCAGAGATACACATCCCATCTTCTCCTTCAATTGTCATAGTTGAAAGATCCCTCCCTCTTAAACTCAAACTTTCAGAGATACACATCTCATCTTCTCCTTCAATTGTCATAGTTGAAAGATCCCTCCCTTCATCAATTGCAGCAACAACATAATCAAACCGATCTGTCAAGGATCTCATGATCTTTTCAATAACACATAAGTCTTCTTTTTTTTCACCGTTAACCCGTAATTGATCGACAACAGATTGAACACGGGAAAAATAGTCAGATATAGATTCAGAATCTTTCATTTTAAGAGATTCGAATTCACCTCTTAAGGTTTGCAACCTTACACTCTTCACCTTCTCATCGCCTTTGTAGGATCTCTGCAGCATCTCCCATGCCTCCTTAGACATAGTTGCACTTGAGATCTTTTCAAAGACAATCATCTACAGCTTGGCAGAGAAAGAATAAGGCCTTCTTGTCCTTCCTCCTGTTGGTACTCAAACTAGCCTTTTGGACTTGAGTAAGTGATGCTGCTGAATCTTGATCCACTTATTCTGCATATCCGAGCTCAACAGTCTCGGATAGCTCCTGAAAACCGAACAACACCTTCATCTGGATACACCATTGATCAAAGTGTTTTTCGCTAAACCTCGGAAGCTGAGGTTTAATCCCGTTCATTGTTGGACAGTGCTTATAAGGAATCTAAGAAAGAGAACTTATGCAAACAAGAACACTGGATAATTCCAGCTCTGATACCACTTGAAGGAAATTAAAGTTGAAGTCTTTAATTTCCCAAAACCATAATCCAAATAGCAAGAAAACAGTGGAAGAACGAAAGAGATGAATCACTGTGTTCGTTTCATGTTTTGCAGCCAAAATTTTTGAAAATTCACTTTTCCCAAATCAGATGGAGTTGAACGCCTTGGCCCACATTTTATTAGTCAACTTTTCCTACATGTGTTTTGTCAACAATGGGCTCCACTTTGGGTTCTTGGGAACCGGTATGGAACATGGGATTTGTCAACTGACCTCTGCCCCCTTTTTTTTTTTTTTTTAAAAGCTCCGTACATCACGTGGACCACAATTGTCCACAGAAAATTACTCGATTTGGGGTCAGCTGTGAGTGGGACCACTGGTCCTAACGTAAAAGGACCTAATAGGCTGCAAATGGGAGGGACCCACAACAAATTTTCGTAAATAAAAAAGGGGCAGGGACCCACGTAAAAGGAGTATCCGATCACAGCATTTGTTTTTCAAAACTCTTCTCAAAAAATTCTTCTCAAAACTCTCAACCAAACACAGCGTTAGAGTTTTGAGAAGAAATTTTTTGAGAAATTTTTTGAGATAGTGTTTGGATGAGTTTTTGGAAAAAGTAATAATTAGAGAGATGTGTAATGATTGGAGAGAGATAGAGAGAAAAATGAAAATAATGATTGGATGGAAGGATATGAGTAGAGAGAGAAAAGTGATTAATGATTGGAGAGATGAGAGATGGGGAAGGAATCTTTTTGGAAATTTTTTTGGAAATGTGAACCAAACACAGTGATTGATTTTCTGAACTTGAAAGAAACAACAACTACTACACCTATATATAGGTGAATAAAGACATCAACAGACTCCAAGAATTTCTCCAACTAATCCCTTAACTTTAGCCTAAAGAAAATATCCACAGAACCTATTTTTATGGCACTACTTGACTCAACAAACTAACTGGAAACTAACAAGCCAAAAATCTGCAAATGGTTACAGACTTATTCAAACTAAAATGACTCAACATTAAATAAATAAAACTAACAGTTTGAGTTTAAATTCCAACAGTATCACAATGAGCGTAGGGGAAGAGGCGGTGGGGAAACTGAAGAGTGGGTAGGAGGCACTGCGGTGGTCGTGATAGGATGGTGACGGGGCAATTAGGACCAGGGGAGGAGGTGAGGTAGAAGGGCGGCGACCCCACCTCCCCCAGGGACAACCATCTGGAGGTGAGGCCGGAAAAAGGGGAGAGGGAGGGAGAAGAAGGAGGGGATCTGAGGAGGGGGCAGTCGAAAAGTGGGGCGACGGAAGAAGGGAGTAACCCTAAGGAGCTCTCAAGATGAGAGAGAAAGCTCCCACAATGGGGAGAGTAAAAATAATCGAAAATTAACTTAATTTGAATCATTATCTACAATAATTATTAAAGGTTTCATCTCTATCCATCCCTATCTAATTATTTAGATATCCAGAGAGAAACATAATATTTTCGAGTACTGTAACATTATCGAATAACATCATAGATATAGCTTCAAATATCATTATTGACAAGTATCATCATTCTAAATAAATTATTACTCGTCTCACTTACTATCGACGGTCACCTCCATAATTATATTTGGATTTTTTTAATATCAAATTTACGGTACAATGATGTACGGGTTTGTTAGAACTATTTCATCCAGCTGGTTGCTTTATTATAATTGCCATATTTCGTCTCGTTACAAACCTTTCAATAATTTTAGTTAGTTCAATTTCGTCAATCATTAATTTCAGTCACCTCCATTAATGGCATTCGAGTTTTGTCGTTGGGCTATGCTAGTGACGTAGGATAAGATAGAAAGTGTTTTAACATATGGAAACATTATTTTAGTAATAGCTTGATTTAGGTATTTTAATTTTTTGTCACTTGTTTTGGCATGTTTCTATTAGGTATTAGTCATTTATTTTAAGTTTCTTAGTTTCCTTTATTGTTTTTCCTTGTTTTTTCTTTTATTCAATCAAATATAACTCTGAGATTTTTCTCTCATTCTCTTGTGGGTTCAAGACAAATAAGAAGGATCGAAAGAGGAAGAGGGAGAAGTGAATACTTACAGAAAATATGCAGAATTTATTTATGCCAGAAGGTGGTAGTAGTTACAGTGGAGGAGGGGGAGAGATTACAACAGAGGAAGGAGGGAGAAAGACTCTGGTGAAAGCCTGCCTGATAAGCTAAGACGCATCCCTAGCCTTATATAGGGGATTCAATACATGAAATTCAAATGAAATATCAATTCAACTTCAAATGAAATTCAAACTCAAATGAAATTAAAAGAAAGTCGGGTACACAGTGGGCCCCATCGTCGTCATGGATGACGTTATTTCATCCATAATTGTTGTTGGTGATATTATAATAATAAACACCAAAAATTAAAATACAATGGACAAATTAACAGGCTGAGGCACGGAAATCTCGCTCTCTTTAAGGAGATTCAAGCCCTCTACTGTAACAAACCGGTGCAGTAGAAAATCTCTGGCTTGTCCCCTCCAGGATACAACAACCCGATAATTTATCGTGTGGTTCGAACCTACTCTGCACAAGTAGGAGAACCCAAAGCTCCACCAAAGAAATACCCTTACACTTTGCCCAAGACTCTCACGTACATATTAAAACTTATAGGCTATGTTTGAATTAAGGGAACAAGGTTTGAGATAAGAAGAGTTAAGAGAAGAAGTTTTTCTTTTTTTGCTATTTCTTTTGGCCCACCGCAGAGGAGGATAGCTCAAGCCTATTTATAGGCCAAGGAAGTCTCCCTCAAGTCTTCATAATTAATAATGGAAGCTTCTAGTTTATCTTGGTCACCAAGTAAAAATAAAGATAAGATATGCTCTTAGATTTTCTTGATTACCAAGTAAATATCAAGATAAGATATGCTTCTAGATTTCAATCAAAATCAAGATAAGATTAGGAAGACTTTATTAGATAAGCTACTTGGTTCCCAAGTAAAAATCAAGATAAGATTGGAATTTGATCCTCCAAGATACCCAAAGATGTACACATGATTTTGGACAGTCTAGCACCGATAAAATTAATGTTAAAATATTAAAATATCCAACATTTGTATTGATAACGCCATGGATGACGTCTACTGCAATTTGATTTTTCCCTTATTGATTTGCTCTAGCGATGTTTGAGTGATTCCATCCCAATAATCTGCTAGGGTAGCTTCATTGCCTTCATCTTCATATGGATCTTGGGATTCTCCAGGAAGACATGTGAATGGATTATTATCTTCCAAATCATTAATCTTTGCTGATGTCATGGATTCATCTCCATCAGATTGTCTAGGATTTGGTATAATTTTGAAAAATTGGTCCTTTAGGCAATCCATTGTCCTGATTACAACCTCATCATCAGGAAGGGAAGGATTCTTTGCCCGAATTTGTGCTGAGATTTCAGAAAGGGATTTTTTTATTGAATCTCTTTCTTGGTTCTTGAAATGGGATTTATATTGCTGGATTTTAGACCGGATTTCCTGAACTTTTTCTTCTATGGGAACATCTTTCCACCAACGATAATGGAAAGTCCTCTTAAGAACTGGGACACCCAATTTGTCCTCTCCAAATTCTAAATCCCATCTGAATATCCAAGGGATTCCACTTTCTAATATGAAATAAAGGAATGATTTTCCTTCAGGAATAGATTTTTGTCCACATAATTGTGGATAATATTTGTAGAAGGCCTCAATTTCCTTCTGAAGTGGCTCAGAAAGATAATCTTGTCGTGGACCAAATTTAGACCACCAAATTAGAAACCAATTTGGAATATTCTGGTTGATTATGTTGGGACATAATTTTATGAACCAGGAATGCTTCCGTTTTTCATTCTGATAATAAAAAACCTTGGTCCATGCCATTATATAGTCCTAGTAATTATAATGAACTGTTCTTCCTCAAATTTGGAGAGAAAGTTCTCTAGTATTTTGTGGATGTGCTCCCTATTGGAGTATAGTAAGGATTTTCTTAATGATTGCTTTGTTGTACCCAATTGGGCTCTCCTTTGGCGTTTTCTCATATGTGTGGGTAATTTCCACTGAGCCTGTTTCCATTAACATGGCTTCATAGATATATCTGTATTTACCCTCAGGGTATGGATAACTGTATGTATCCAAATAGCGGGACTTTATTTCCCACGGGTCATTTTTGAATTGTTCATCCTGTGATTACAGGATTAAAATTGACTCCGTAATTGGAGCTTTGAAGAATTTGACTTCTTGGGACAAGATATTACTGTATTGGTTGGAAGAAGATGCTTCTCCCAAAGCAGGAAATTCTGCTGCTTTAGCCCTGAGATAGGCTTCAATATCTGCTTGGGTAACCTTTGATTTGTTACCTCGAATATTGATATTGCTTCGATTATGAGGCCCTCTGCCTCTTCCTCGACCCCTATCTGGTGGTCGCTGCATATTCTGCAAAATTTAAACACGAGACAATAAGTTGAGTCTCTTTTGTAACCTCCTAGTAACAAATTTGTACCAGTAGTAGTCATGTTCCTCTTGTATATTGAAGAAGATGATTCGATCATTAAAGATATTATGACTGTAAGCACTACAGTCGAAGTATGCAAATTTCTATTCATACTTCTAATCCAATATTTGAGATTGACCCTAGTGCAGGGTTGGAACAAGAATTGTGTCCACAAGATTTTCAAATCTTGCCAAATTTGTTGTCGTCGATTTTTTTCCTCAATGCTGTCAGTGAGGCGTCTGATAAGGGGGCTCTAATTGTCCAATAGTCATCATCATTTTCATCCATCTGTAGGTAGAAATGAAATAATCAATTTGATCAAAGCTTTTTGCTTTATTATCAATTTTCTACATTTAAGGCGATATTGGAGAAGAGCTCCATTATATTCACCTTCAGAATCTGAACGCCAATTATCTTCATATTCATTTATTTTTACTTTTATTTCTGAAATCTCTTGAGTGCAAGCAAAGATTTTAGTTTTGTCCATTCAAGAATTCTCTAGTAAGAAAATCAGGAAGAGAATTATTTTCTCATTTGATATATTCAATTTCATAGTCAAAAACAGATAATTCTGACTGCCATCTAGCAAATATTTGTTTTGAAACCAGGTTTTAACATCTTTCTTCAAAACCTGTTTGGCAGCACTGCAATCAATTCTTAAAAGAAATTGCTGATTCAGCAAATCATCTTGAAATTTGGAAACACATTTTACAATAGAAAGAATTTCTTTCTTAATTGTATTGTAATTGGATTAAGCGTTTTTAAAAACTCCCGAGGTGTATCTTACCAATTCTTCTTTGGAGGTATTTGGATTTAATTGCTCCAAAATTCCTCCATAACCTATATCTGAAGCATCTGTTTCAACTATTTTCTTCCATTTAGGATTAGCCAAAGCAAGACAAGGCAATTGTTTGGCTTTCAACTTGATTTTTTGGACTGCCTTGTTGTGACGGTCAGACCATGGAGGAGGATTCTTCTTAAGTCTCTCATAAGCATTCTTTTAATTCTATTTAGGAGCAAGATAATTCGGGCAGAAACCTTTGTAATTGGGTTTTATCTTTAATTTCATCAGGGAAATTTAGAAACAAATTTAATACTCCTATCTATTGGGACAATTTTGATGTTTGATAGGTAGTAGAGCCGTGTAATCTTAGCAAAAAAGATATTTAATATATATAAGCAAAAGTGGTATTCAACCACAATATATCATATCATTTCTATTCCTTTTGACGGTTTTTCGTATTTTGAAACCGATTCATGATAAGTAATGTACTGAAGAGGGCAATCTTTTACTCAAAACTTAAGACAGTAAGTAGATCAAGTTGATTTTAGTACAATGTTGTAGTGAAGTTCATGCCAAACATTTTTCAGCTGTATTTTGGGAAGTAAAATACTTTAATGTGAAACACAGCATCGTGCCATCGTGTGCAAGTAGATCAAGGGACAGGAGGGGGAAAAAAGTTACTGTCAAAAGACAAGTGGGGGACCTTGAAGTAACCATGATTGAGATTAAAAATGGAAAATACAAGGGTTAGGTGTTACCTGAATGGCTGAATCAATGGGTTATTCAACTATGTGAGAGAGAGAGAGAGAGAGAGATAAAAGACAAGCACCTTGAATATTATAAGGCCTCGATCAAGTCTCCTCCTCCAGCAATTGCTCATTGTCATTTAATTTCATTTTAGCCGACCGCCGGACCCCCAAATCGCCTTTCAAGTCCTCTTGGTGAAAATGTGTTTTGCTTTTTGTTTTTTTTCACTTTCCACCGACAGAGGGAGAGTTTTTTGACCACCGAAGATTTTTTTGAGATTTAATATTATTTCCAAGTGATAAATTCTGGAAAAAGTTTTAGATTTTGCCTTTTTCAGATTTCTTTTCTTTTCAGATTTTCTCTGATTTCTGATTCAGATTCTGAATTTTTCTGATTTTTCTTAGGATTTTTGAATATTTTCTTTTTAGTGAGGCATTTTTTTGAGATATTTTCATTTTGATTTTTTTTTAAATTTTTCTGATTTATTCTTTTCAGGATTTTTGAATATTTCTGATATTTTTGGAATATTTCCGTTTCTTTTTTAGAGGAAATATTTGTATCATAAGCAAATTGATCACAAAATTCTCCCAACTCTTGCTTTCCAGTTAAGCGTTGTTTCTTGAGTTGGTGGTGTAATTTGATATCATTACAAAGGCTTAGACCTTCGGTGATAATGATTGACATTATTTTGCCATAATTAAGATTATCATAATTTATAGTTAATCCATTATTTAATTCCCTCAATTTCTTTCTAACTCTTTCAGCAAAGAAATGAGGTAATCCATCTATAAACTTGGATTTCCAATTCTCAGTATTAGCATCGAATCTCTGCATGACTTTTGCCATGAAGATGTCTTTATACCATCTAAAATGAGTTAAAGATGGACATTTAAGATTTTGAAGTAATTCACGACTTCTTTCTCGTTCGTCGGCCCAATTACCGACAAAATGGAGAATGATTGTTTGAGTCAAGGTGTAAATTACATCTTCTTGTAATTTACCGTCTTCTATTTTTGTAGCATTTTGAATTTCTGCTCTTTGAGTTGTTGTGAGAAAATTATCCCACCATCCTTTAAGGATTCCAGTAAATCCTATAACAATAAAACTAGCAATAGTTTTTTCAGAATTACCATTCTACTTACAAATGGTAGAGTACATTAGCATTTGATGTACCATCTCAAAGATCTGATATTCAGATTTACCATCTATGTTCCATTCATAAATGGTTTTCCCATTAAAAGACGTTTGATTATGGAAAAAATCTTCCTCAAACAATATGTCCTGAGGAGTTAGTCTGGGATAGTAATATCTATCTGCTCCTGAAAAATGAAAAGCTTTGGAGGGATAAGTGACCTTATTAATAAAGGGTTGTTGAGCTTCAAGGAAAGAAGCTTCCATTTTCTCAACATCAAAAGCATCATGATTTTCTATTAAATCCTCTAACATCATATTTATTGAAAGATTTTGCTTGAGTCGGTTGGTTAATTCATCAACCAATTCTTTATTTTTATTGGGATTTCTTAATTTGAAATCTGTAACGGGCAAAGGAGGTCTAATAATTGCAGGATAAACCTCTTCCTTATTGTCATGTTTGTCTCTGATTTGATTAATCTGATTCTCAATTCTAATTAATTGAGATCCAATAGTTTAGAGATTTAGATTGGTAAAATTATTTTGTCTAAAATTTTTATCATTATTAGTATTGGCTTCTGAGGGTTTAATATAAGCAGTAGCTTCTAAAAACCTTGTTCAGTATTAGTAGAATTAGAGGATTCTACTCTTATGGGTATTGTGGGGGGATGGATAGCCCTAATTAGTTCTCCATTTACCGCTTGCCAATTCCTATGATAGTTTTCTATAACATTTATGGATTGTCCTAACATCTCATCCCAATGTCTTCCATAAAACCATTGGGTAAAAGGAATTATTTTCTTACGGGATTCTATAAAATTATAGAATTCATTCTTAAAATCTTGCAATTGTTGTTTATTATAATTTGTAAAGTACCATTTTCTGAATTCTCCATATTTGGGTTGGAAGAATTCTTCATTAATGAATTTTCTGATATCTGGAGTACAAATTTTTTTCCTTAATTGATACTGAAATTCATTTCACTCGTCGTTGACGATTCTCTTCTATTAGAAGGATTTCTGTAAATAGCATGAGGTATCTGATTTTCAGATATCCTTAGTCCTTCTATTGGGACTTCCTCTATTGGTTGTTCTATTGGTTCAGACACTGAGTGTCTGCTTGAAGTAGGAACACTAACCCTGTAGGGTTGGTGGGTGGAGAAACTGCTCATAGCACTCCTGCTTCTTATTTTAGTAATAGCTTGATTTAGGTATTTTAATTTTTTGTCACTTGTTTTGGCATGTTTCTATTAGGTATTAGTCATTTATTTTAAGTTTCTTAGTTTCCTTTTATTGTTTTTCCTTGTTTTTTCTTTTATTCAATCAAATATAACTCTGAGATTTTTCTCTCATTCTCTTGTGGGTTCAAGAACAATTCATGGATTCGAGTACTATCTTCGTGAATACCACTGCATCAAGTGGAATCAGAGCAAGGATTCGCCTCGCTTGATGACATTCATCAGAGAGCTAAGCACAAACCCTATTGATGATGGTCGTAAGGGTGGATTCAATAGGATTCGTGCTAAGGGATTTGCCCATAGCCAACCTATGAATCCAAAATTAATAGGAACCGTGTTGAGGAATTTGTCTGCAACCAACCTATTAATCAGCATGTCTTTGCAGAAATTTACATGATAGTGAAAATGAATACGGAGGCGTGATCTACGGAATTTGTTATGAATATCAGTCGGTGAAGCGGCATTCAAAGTTTGATGGGAATTATAGCAGGAATCATGACTTTTCAAATTTTTAGACACAACCAATAGTTCCTGATTTTGATGCGTATTGTTATCCTAAGAATTTTATTTATTGGTTTCATAAAGTTGACAAGTTCCTTGAGTATATGAAAATTCCGGAGGAAAAAGAAGTTAGATATATCACCCGTAAATTAAAAGGCTATGCTTCTAGATGGTGGGAGCAATTGCAATCTAATCGAAGGCGCCATTTTAAACAACCAGTGAGGGCTGAGACGATTGATGAGTGCTAGATTTCTTCAAACGCATCATGGTCACATGTTGTATCAAGAGTACCAAAGAAAGCTCGAGTCCAAGCGATTGTCCCAAGATAATCTTGACTTGCCTCATTCTTTTCTAAGTAATAATTATTAGTATGTGTTTGTGGATCTACAAAACTCAAGGGATACATCACCGAGGCTATTGGATACGAGTTCATCAAGCCTTCTCGAAGGTCAAGAAACCAATCAAGTTCATTCAATTTCAGATCTCTCATGTCCTAGGTATTATAATGGTATAAGAGTGCAGAAGAGGAAGGAGATTAAGTTGAACTTGATGACAAAGAAGAAGTTGATTACGAAGAGGAATTTTCGTTTGTCATAGAAACAATTTGATTTAGTTGGAGGACAACCAATGAGGTCGTTGGAGGTGAGGATGAAAATATTGCAATAGCTGACCAAGTAGAAGAACCAGATGAAGAAAAACTTCATGAATTGGAGACTATAATTTATCAACATCATGATGTCTTCCCAAAAATTGAGCCTTGTGAGACACTTCAAGGTGTGATTCGTCCTAATGGTGTATTTGGTACAAATGTTCTTAATGCTACATCATTCGCATGTGATGTACCAATTGATTCTATAATTGATCAAAGTCAAGAGAAGCAGCAAATTAATTACTATAAAGTTCAAATTGTTGATTTTCTTGGAGTGGAGAATTTGAGCTTACATTTAGTTCTTGTATTATGGATCTTGTCAATCAATTGAAGCATGCAGAGAAGATTTCATTGCAAATATTATTCTCAATGAATATTTTCTGGAAGGAAATCAAGGAGTTGAAGTATTCAAAGTATCTATTTATTTGGCATGGAAGATGGCAGATTCCTAAAGATAACTCGAGCACGAGTAATTTTGGAAGACAAGGAGACTGATGTAGGAGAAGATGTTAAGTGTTTTTAACATATGGAAACGTTATTTTAGTTACTTTATTTTAGGTACTTTAATTTTCTGCTACTTTTTTTGGCATGTTTCTATTAGGTATTAGTCTTTTATTTTAAGTTTCCTAGTTTCCTTTATTGTTTTTTCTTGGTTAGCACAATTCTATTATTTCCTAGTTGATTTAGGGTTTAGCCTATAAATAAGGATGTAGCCTATGGGCATGAGTATTTTTTAACTTTTATTCAGTCAAATATAACTCTGAGATTTTTCTCTTATTCTCTTGTGAATTCAAGAACAACTCGTGGATTCAAGTACTATTTTCGTTTGGACTAGCACGCTAACTAGTCTCTCGTGAATTCCGTTGCTTCAGCTAGTAACGAAACTTACGTATACCCAAGCCCGTCCAATTAATAAGTAGGTTTTGCTTACTATTTTCAAGCCCATATAGTTAAAAATCCATTTCCCCAAACCTGCTTATTAGCCAATCTATTTGTTAAATTCTTTTACCATTAGCAATTTTCTTTGTAAAAACCGTTTTCAAAATCTCAATCACACACATACAACTTCTATTTTGCATTAGTGAAATCGTAGACCAGGCTAGATCGGTTTTAAAAATATTTCGAAATTAGACGAGCTTAAAAACTCTATCCAATCTAGTCCCCTAGACCTAAAACCATTACCAAACCCTTTAAAAAAGCGTGTTGAGTTGGGCATGCAAGCGGAGTTGCGTGCCGGTAAAATTCTTTTACGTAGGAGTATTTCATATTTACACAGCTAGAATTGAACTGATAAATTCTATTAGTTTTATGCAAGTAAAATTCTTTTAATAGTTGTTTTGAAGTTGCAAGTTATGATGTAATAACATGGCATTATTTAATTTCGTGAGTATAATGGTAGCTATTTCATACAGAGC
Source organism: Vaccinium myrtillus (assembly GCA_016920895.1). Taxonomy (NCBI): domain Eukaryota; kingdom Viridiplantae; phylum Streptophyta; class Magnoliopsida; order Ericales; family Ericaceae; genus Vaccinium; species Vaccinium myrtillus. The sequence goes on from CM029273.1 coordinate 17,702,139, forward strand.
TATTGAAGATTTTCGAATATTATTATGTATTTATCCGATTGAAATTCTACTGACAATTAATCAACTCCAATTTTCTAGTCCAAAAATGACGATAAAAAAATTCCAGCTTTAATTATATACGTATAGACACTTACCGCTACGTGAAATTGTTTAATTTATGGTCTTTTTTTCATCAACTAAAAATGATCGATATGTTCTTTTTTATAGGCGAGGGAACAAAAATTTTAAGAGTTGTGAATCTTGTGATGCTTCCAAGAAGGAAACCAGAGGGCGTTTCAGGTCATTGGGATTGTGTGAAAAGGAGATTTTGTGGTTTTGGGCATATGGGGGCTTCATGTGACAAATCTCGAATGTTTCCTCCACACACTACAACCCTCTATTATTTTACTACCATATAAATTATGTGTTGTTGTCCTCTTTATGTACTCCATATCAGAAACCCACAAAATTTCTACTGGATGAATTGAAAGGTAGCCACCCATATCCAAGCAAGATCTTTTTTGCTTTTAAAATTGATAGATTCAAAAGTAAAGTTTGAAATAATTTAAAGGGTGGTGCTAATCTGACTTTTACATACTTAAAAGAATGTTATTTGTAATCTTTAAGAATTTCTCTTTTTGGGGAGGGAAAGGGGTGTGTTGATGAGCTGGTTAGTGCAATACTTTAGGAACGTGCTCGCATCCAGTTTTCATCCATCCCGTCGGTTTAATTTTAGGCTATTGCGGGATCTTTTTGGATACACAACGATTCATAAAATGAACTTGATCGGACATTAGTGCAAATAAAATAGACGATTTAAAGTAAGATTCATATTTATTGTCTAGTTTTTCTTGTTTGTAAGGGATTCATACGTATACGTATGTCCAATAGAATAATTTATTGAACAAGGTCCGTGAGTCCGAGTCTTCATTCCCTACTCTCTTCGATTAGCCTAGAGTAGATAGTTTTCTTCTGTGCACAAACGCGCGAAAAAAAAAAAAAAAAAGGAATAGCGCATACGGCACAGCACCGTAATGCAACGTTGTAAAATGATCAACAAATTCCCCGACAAAAATAAGAAGAGAGAAGGAAGGGGAGACAGGAACGAAAAGTAAAAGAGAAATTCCTTTGAGATGGGACACACAGAACTTGATTCGTGTAGGTAAAACGAAAACGAAGCCTAGACCAGTGAGTTATAGTCGAGTTGTCGCAGAGTTGCCATCCACCTTTCTTAGCTCCTGCTCGTGATTTCATCCTTTCCATATGGTCGCGAGTTCAAATTCATTCGCAGTAATATACTACTAATAGTCATCGTAAACCAGATGTCGTGTGTAAGAGCACCATTGCGCAAGTCACATCCTAATTGACCCAACTGCCTCGCAAGAGCACCTCCAGGCTAAAAAGTGCGAGTCACATCTTAATTGACCCGGGATAGTAACTGCCTCGCAAGAGCACCTCCAGGCCAAAAATCCATGATGCGTGCAGCAGCTGGTGAGAAACCTATTGACCCGGGATGGTAACTGGCTCACAAGAGCACCTCCAGGCAAAAAAGTCCACAATGCGTGCAGCAGCTGGTGAGAAACCTATGGTCATGCGCGTTGGAAGTTGCTTATTTTAAGAAGAAAATAAGTTAAATTCATAGATATTTTTAGAAAACATTTGGTCAACCCAGTTCACTTATCAATTCTTTTCCTTGGACGAACTGGAATGTGAAAAAATTTACTCGCAACTTGCAACTAAAAAGAAATTAAGAAGTGACTAAGAAGGAAAAAAGATCAGAAGTCGAAAGTAAGGAAAATGAGTCCGTATGCCTTGCACACTATTTTCTGGCTTCCGCATTAGGTTAGGGGGGCGCACGTGTGCATACATACACGAACACACACACACAGAGGGAATTGAACTTGATTGTTGCTTATACTAACACAACTAGTCTGTAAGATCACAAGGAGAAGCTCGACTCTTCAAATGAGGACTGGACTCGTTCTGTACAAAACCACCAAATACGGCGGCACTCTTTTTGTTATCATAACGAACTTGGGGCCATAACACCGATATTCCAACGGTCTAATACATTCTGGACAAACCGTATTGAATGGTCCCTACTTTACGGTGAGCACCTGCACTCGCAGCCGCAGCAGCACCAATTCCACCGTACTGCGCTTTTGCCTGCATCAAATTCGTGTCGATGGCAATTCTGTCGTCAACACCATAGTCCACAATAGCTCGAGTCATATAAAATGGGTTGTTGTCTATGTTGATGGCTATATCTGGTGCCAATTTGGCAGCAGCCATCCCAAATTGAGGGACTTGTTTTGCCTGCGAAGAAGAAGAAGACAACTCCCTCTCTCTCTCTCTGTCTGTCTCCGTCGAGGATCTTTCTAGCTTTCCGGACACGCTTCTGCGGTAACAGTATGCCGGAGGGTTAGCTTGTGGAGGAAGGAGGACTCCTGCGTTTCTGGTTACACTTCCATTTTCGTACGATATGACTGGACCCACAACTCTTCCGGGTTTGGCTGGACAACAATCCACTTACGAATATTAGGACTTTACATAAAATATTGAAAAGACTAAGAAACACAGACAGGACATAAACAAGTTCATATTTAAAAAGTAGGACAAGCATTGGATGTACAGAATACGAAATTGCGGGTACCTATTATAGTCTCAAGAAAACGAAGGCACGATCTTTATTTAACTAGGTATATGAAACAGATATACTAGTACTGATTTAATAAAGGAGTAGAAACAACAATTGATTCAAAAAGAAGCATTGATGGAATTTGAGCCTCTCAAACTGTTTAATATATGCCTTTCACAAAATATTGGTTTAATGGTATATGCATTCAGGACTCGTAAAAAGTCCCTAGCATGTCCTTGTCCGACGCGTATCCGATATAGATGCATGAGGCTGGTAAGCATATTTGCAGGAAAGGCTTAGTAAAAGAACAGAACACCATATGTACATAAGATGTGTGTACGTATGTATGTGTATATTATTACGGAAATCTTCTAGTCAGGGATCCCTGACTTTGCTTAAAGTCAGGACCTCACCTTTCCCGATTGAATTTTGATGATCCGAACCGTCCAATGTGTTCATAATGTGTTTCTAAGGGTCCCCGAGGAATCGTCGAAAAAACTGACCGAAAAGGGCTTCATCCAAGCAGTTTTTCATAAAATATATATCTACGGTTTATATGAAAAGCTGCTCGGATGAAGCCCTTTCCGGTCATTTTTTTTTATGATTCCTCGCGGGGACCATTAAAAACATGTTCTAAACACATTGAACGGCTCAGATCATCAAAATTCAATCGGAAAAGGTGAGGTCCTGACTCTAAGAGAGAGAGAGAGAGAGAGAGTACCCAGAGGTATCCTCTGTGGTGCCTGTGAGCTCCTCAATGGATTAACAGGAGCTTCATCCGTATCTTTGGAGCTCCTATTACTGCACGACTGTTCCGACCTATCTCTAAAGGCAGCAGCATTTGCGTGTTCTTTTGGAGGGACTGTATTTGTATTCGCATGTACAATTGTAGACCTGCATGCATCAACAGGATAAACTAGTGTCAAAACATATTTATTGATAAATGTGTTAGATGAAGAATGTGTACTAGTCCTATCATCAGCGTCACAACTTGCAAGTTTGAGGAGACTAACAGGAGTAGGCTTATTCACAACTTCACATTTTACTCTGTTCACAATACACCTTCAAATTGATATTGGAGAACTGCATTAATCTCAACTACCCAACACCTAACCAAATCTAATGATAGCTGTTCCGATTTTGTAATTGCAGTAATATCTTCACCAAGTTGCGAAGCATTCTACGAGAACTATGTTCAAACAACAATACCAATTTCCTAATCTTTTAACCAATAGATACTCACCAGCACCACATGGTCTTAAATACGTCTTCTACCTTCACGTGGAATGCACACCAATATCTATTCACAAGATAAGGTGGCTAGATGAGTATTCCTCAGTTTTCTCTTTATCTTATAACCTCAAACAGATGCCCATATGGTTAACTAAAATGGATGATTCTTGACAGCAGTGTTCTAAAAGTCTGCCTAGGCACTAGGCAGCCACCCAATGCCTAGATTTTTTTATCTAGGCGTTGATTTAGCGTTTTGTACATTGCTAGTTGGCAATTAGTTGGGGATTAATCAGCTAGGGACCGATTAGTCAGCAGTACACTAGGTGAGGATTAGTCAGCTAAGCAGCGGCTAATCAGCGGGTATATTTCGTAATGTAGCTAAGCTAAGCAGCGGCTAATCAGCGGGTATATTTCGTAATGTTTTTTAAAGTTTCAGGATTACATGTCTAATATGAAAAAATACAGGGTTAAGTATTATTATATACATATAGGATCTCCATCTAATAAGGTATCCCTTATTTTTCTTAAATGCGGACTTCACCCAATTCTCAACTTTTCCGATCAAATTTTGACGATCCGAACCGTTCAATGTTTTTAAAACGAGTTTTTAAGGGTACTAGCGAGGAATCACAAAAAAAAATGACCCGGAAGGGCTTGATCCAATCAGTTCTTGATATAACTGTACATATATAGTTTTTATCGAAAAATGATCGGATCAAGCCTTCCGGGTCATTTTTCGCGAGTATCCTTAAAAACACGTTTTAAAAACATTGAACGGTTCGGATCATCAAAATTTCATTGGGAAAAGTGAAGTCCAGAGTTAAACAGTATAAGGGATCCCTTATTAAAAGTTTTCAGTGTATTTTATATATATGTATCAAACAGTGGTTTATGTGTTAAGTACTTAATTTCATTTTGTTTTGAACAGTAAACATCGAACTTTATTTTTTAGTAGTAATTTCAATTTGTAACTGGTTACTACTTTCTAGTTGTTACTGAAGTCTTAACTATTTTCTTTCTAGTCTAATGTTATTTCTTACCCAAATTTTTGGGGAGATACTTTATTCCAAAAAATACAAAACCCTAGTAATCTCTAGACCCCGATTAGTCCCAGACTAATTGACCTAGGAGCTCTGCTCCTCTCTTCTGCCCGACTAGCACCTATTGATTTTTAGAACTTGCTCAACAGTGAAGTAATTGATAGATGATTTGGATTATTTCTTTACAAATAAAGGTTCGAGCATAACAAATGAGACAATCTATCTATAGTAAAGAGCGGATGGAATCATTGGCCTATTACCTAGGGAGAGAGGTGTGCTTTCTCTCAAGTGGAATCATTGGCCCATTTTTACCACCGCTTTCTTCAAGATGAGCAAACTGCTTCCGGAATTGATCAACAGCACTGCATAGGAAACACAGAAAAATTAGGAGAAGAACATAATTACGTAGGATTCTTATTGGGGTAGAAAAGAGGGAAAGACATCTTTCACATGAAGAGCAACTGAACAGAAACCTTGGATAAAGAAAATTTGTCCTTTCTACTCCATTCATGTAGTCCTTGAGCAACTGAGGATGGTACTCAAGAATCTCACGAAAAATTAATTCACGCAAGTCCTCCTTTGTAACCCTTCGCCTCTCAAATTCAAACTCCATTTTTGTAATTGGCTGGCAAGATGGTTCCCTCTCCACTTTGGCCAGCCCTTTGAAGTAAGGATCAGCTAATGCCTGATAGAAACGCCAAAAAAAAAAATTAACTCATATTCTGGCCCTTAGGTTTACAGAAATCTAATATGTTCAAATCATCCAACCTCATTTGTCCACTCTCCTTGGACAAAATAAAAGGAAAAAGGAAGAAGAGAGAAGACACGCATGTTAACTATAACAAACCTCTTCAGCATTTGGCCTATCCTTCGGATCAAAAGCAAGCAGCCTCTCCAATAGACGTAGTGCTAAAGGATCTGCATTTGGAAACTTCTGTGCGAAAGACACAGGCTGCTTTTTCCTCATGCTTGTAAGGTATCTCCTGGCCTTCTCATTTCGAACCTGAGACCAAAAGGAAGAAAACACAGATTAACAAGAGGAGGTTCTTTTATGTTTTGGGTCAAAGTACAGATCAAGGTGTGCATAGACCGGCACAATGAAGATTATGCAAACAAAGTAACCTCATACCCGCGAAATAGTGTCCATTGAAGGTGTGCCAAGAAGATCAGTCATCAAATCCAGCTGGTGAACAACATTTTTTCCAGGAAATAGTGGCTTCCCTGTTAAAACCTCAGCAAAGATGCAGCCTATACTCCATATATCAATTGCAGGCGTATACTGCACCCAATACAGCAGAAAATTCAAATGAATTTGAGTAGGTAGAACCCACATCACCAATTATTACCAAAACAGCTTGGTTGCAAGAACGACTACAGGATTATACTTATCTAAACAAGATATGTCAAATATGCCTTACAATACCAGAACGATTCAGCTTGTCCACAGGAACTCCCCATATTTCAAAGTTGTGTTCATCTTCATAATTTGGTTCTCCTAAAAACCGTGAATATGCTCAAAAAATGATCTACTGAAATCTACACCATTCCCTCTCCACCTAGAAACTTCAAACCTCGAAGTACAATACTAAAGTGGTCCAAATTCTATAAAACCAAAAGTCGAGTGCGAAATGCAAAGATAAATTTCTAGTTCTGTGCAATACAATGACATGGACAAATTAAAACTTTATCTACAATATACTCCAAAAAACGTGAGATCCATTCTGCACTATGCACTTCTTGAAACAGCACCGAGAACTTATCTGGGTAATGAAGCAATCACGCACACTACCTCATGCATGTCCACAAAGAGCACAAAACTCAAAATGAAACATAGTGCCAACATGGAGATACAATTAAATCCTGCCTAGGAGTGTAAGAATAAACTACAGGAGTCGTAGGAACGAATGACCCCACCAAAAGCAGCCGAAAATTCCAGTTATCCTTCGTCTTCTGTCTGATGATTGGTTTCTGGTGTGTAGTTATTTGCTGTATTGATAAAATTAATTGGTTTACCAAAGAAAAAATCAAAACGAAGAATATTCCCATATTTGATATCAATTGAGGAAATACACATTACTCTTTGCTGTTAGGTCTCTTACCCAGACATAAATCACTAAATCGTCATTGCATCAATGAGCCTTACCTTCATCCTCTAGCTCTGATCAAACTATCAATCTGACCTCAAACCTATGTGTTATATTCAAGCTTTCAATCTTTTATGCGTGAGCAAATAAAGTCCAGCCTGTTAATAAAGGCAGAAAATTTAACTCCATTGCATCACCTATTTATTTTGTCAGTAAAAAGGATGAAGTACCTTGTTAACTCACTTCTGTTAAGGGTTAACCTAAAGCTGACTTCTCTTTAAGTTCCAGAAGGATTCGTCTATCCACCACTTATCTTTGTTCACCTCCTCTCTTTCATATGTGATATCACTGTTAGCCGTTAGGGGAAGGTTTTCAGAAACTTTATAAAATGCCTTGAGTTAGGCGGAGGAGCGAGGATCAGTTTGTACTTGGACCACCTCTTAAACAAGGACATTGGAGGACAAGGCTATTTACAATATTATTTTGCAAGATGGGGCGAAAAAACTCGCCATAGGGGATACGGAAACCCTTCCAAGGTGACTTTCGTGGGGGTGGTTTCCTGTTGCTAGCATAGAGGATTGGCAAAAGATTAAATCATAAAAGGCCATAAATATAGAAGTTCAAAGGTCATTTCACAGTGAAACAATCAAAGCAATTGTATTTACATTTTAATTAGCTACGTAAGCCATCAGCAAGGAGGCTATTACATACTGAACAGAGAAAACAGACACGAGAACACATCATACATACATAAATTAATAAATTGAACTCTAGTGATGAGTATGCTTCACATATACTAGTGACAGTATGAGCACAAAAATCAACACAAGCTGTCGATGCAATAAATGTAAACCATGTCCCGCTCATATTTCCAATTTCCTGTAAAAGAAAATGATAAGAACAAAGCATATAAGAATATACCTTTGAGAAGAACGATCCACACAATTCTGGAGCTCTATACCATCTTGTTGCAACATAATCCTGAAAATATAAAAATACAAGGGGGAAAATTGGATCCATAAATTTATTAATCTGCTAAGAAAAATAAAAAGCGTTGACTATAAACTGAGAAGGATGCACATTCACAGATCTAAAGTTGGTGAATAGCATACCGTCCACAACACTGTAGTAGGGGTATCATTGAATGCAACTCGCGCCAACCCAAAATCACATATTTTGAGTTTGCAGTTAGCATTTGCCAGTATGTTCTTTGGTTTTAAATCTCGATGATAAACATTTGCTGCAACCAAAAAGCTAAACGTCAAATCCATTCAGTGTTTCAAGAAGCCCAATTCACTACCAACCACCACCACGGGAATGACAGAAAATCCAAATAATATCAAACAAGTTTGTCTGAATTTGCACGGTGGAAATGATCCAGGAAATTACCATGACAACTTTTAATATCCATAGCAAAATTTAATTACTCTTATTGTTCATTTAACTACATAGCACATAGCCACATAGTGTCTTTACTAAAAGATTACAGCCAGTAAGGTGGTACCATATTTCTATCCCAAGAGGGTAAGTGAAGTGGAAAAGCCTACAGGTTAATACCTGTGTGAATATACTTCAAAGCACGTAGCAACTGGTAAAGGAAGAACTGATAATGCTCCCGGGTCAGGTCATCATTGGCCTTAATGACTTGGTGAAGATCTGACTCCATCAGCTCAAAAACAACATAAATATCCTTGAAGTCTCTTCTCGAAGGTGGAAGCATAATGTGTTTAATTTCAACAATATCTGGATGCCGCAGAAGTCTAAGCAACTTTATTTCACGAAGAATTCGAGCAGCATCTGAGATGTGTTCAAAAATGTCATGTATTTTCTTTATTGCCACTTTTTCACCGGTATGGGTGTCAATGGCTGAACAAACAACCCCATAGCTGCCTTTCCCTATAACCTCTTGAATTTTATACCTATTGGCATCACCATAGTCTGAGAAGAAGTCCATCTCAGTCGAATTCTGCACAAATGACGAAGTAGAAACATATTATCAATTACCACAGAAAATGACTCATACATTAAAGAAAAAGAATAGGCATGCACAGAACCCAACCAACCTTAATGGAAATGATTAAATTCAAATTCATGCATGTTGAAAATCAATCTAGTTCCATCCCTTCTACATGTTGGTGTGTCTTGCAGAATCAAAATATGGAAACCCAATTCGTGATACACCACCCCTTCCTTCTTTAGAGGATGTTACCCTAATCGGATTGACGAAGACTTGCATATATTGAATTCGAATTCATTTTCCAATTCCATTGACCAGGTGATTCAAAACAAAATCCTAGTCTATCATAGAATGTCTCAAACAATGTAACGAGCTAGATTATCATATAATCTTTTGCTATGTCTTTTTTTTTAGTTTCTCCCCCTACCAGGCCAAAAACTTTGCTTCCCATGACACATAGTCATGATGTCTTTGAGATAACTTTCTTACTTCAAAACAAATAACCAAATACAACAATAATCCCAATAAAAATTAACTATACTCAAGATTGGAAATTCAGAGTTCATACGCAATATCAAAAAATCATCATCCTACAAAACCCCGTAATTCAGAGTCCATACGCAAAACTGAAACAAATAATGTCTAATTATGAAGTAACTGTATTAACTCAAAAAGACAGTAAAAAAAAAAAATTACTGTGAAAAACACAGGTACAGAATTCAATCCAAAGACAAGATGCAAGAACGAAAAAAAACAGATAAATAGGATAATAAATTGGAAAAAAAAATTCCATGGAAAAAAAAAAACCCACTTCGGATAACAGAATCTGAGGATCGAGAACTTGTACAAAGGGGGAGAATAAAGATGGCAATAATGATGCGTTAATAGAAGGGCATAAGCATTTTGCATCTGTTTTAGATTATTCTGTCCAGAATAAACCCACATCACTGATAAAGCAAATGTAACGGCATTTCTACTAAACACTAACGGAAAGCAAATTAAAAGCACTCTCCAAACTGAAGCAATGCGGGACATCTCTTATCCTTCACCACAACTTTGTCATTAATGAAAAACAGCTAAATAGTTAAGTCTTTTGACCCAAATGGTATCAAATTAGGGAAAGGAGAGGCCAAGATTTTCACGTTATTATCTACAAGAAGTTGGAGATATGCTTGCAATAAATTGAAAAGATTTGATGAGATGCTTAAAAGAGTAAGGAATTGTAGCAATCAGTCTTAATCTGGGTTTTATGCATAAGTAGGTAATTTTTCAAAAAGATACAATGATGGTTCATAAAAACCCATTCACTTCAAACCAAAATCTGAGTAAAAACCCTCGAATCTCACACAAATCTTTGAGTCAACCCATAATAAATTGAGTGAAGAGGGACTCAAAAAATTTCTCAAATCTTTAAGGCTATTCTTCCCCGCACTAAATTCACAATTATGTCATAAATTAAACAGTTATTTAAACTTCTGTTTTCATTTTATATATAGAAATGGTTCATCTTATCTCATATCAAATGAAACTTCCATTCAAAATTGAGTAAACATAAGATAAGGGCTGGAGATCCTCCATTGTAAATATTTTACCAAGTTTACCCTTTTTTTATCATTACGAATTCCATCCAAAACAGCCCACTTACAGAAAGATTTCATTACAAAAATAGATAAAAGCTATAAACAACCTAAACCTAGCTTCAACCTCAAGTAGCAAGAACTGCAAAGCAGATCAGAAATAAAAAGAGAGCAAATTTACCCTCACTTTAATGGGAGAAAAAAGCAAGAATTTGAGAGGCAACAAACATAACTCTTTACAATTAAGTAATAAAAAAAACTAACCTTCTTTCGGTGATCTTGCTGCATTTCTAATCAAACAGTTCTCCTCCTCCAAAAAAGAAATTGCAAAACAGAAATCGGAAACTTCAAAATCAATTGAACAAGTAATTTTCTAACAGTATCAGATCAGGAAAGAGAGAGAATCAGCCACATTTGCCCCATCGACCGCGACTCCGAATAACAAACGAACAGTCCCTCCTCACTCTCTTCGAATTCTCAACAACACAATCAACAACAACAACCTTCATGCACTCCTCCTCTCCACCCTCCAAAACGACGCCGCAGCAGCCGCCCCCACCAGCAATCATAGATATTTCAACACCAATCGGTTGTTCAAACTCAGCTTTCGCATAGCTACTGCTGTGCTCAATTTTTTACCCAGATAGTAAAACCCTAATACTCTCTCTCATCTATCCAAACCAACCCCCATATATATACAATTATATAGTGTAAGTCTAGTGAATTGGATCTAAATATAAGGTGGAGATCTGAGCACCGACAGGGGAGAGGGAGTAAAGAACGAGAAAGGAATAGGTAGAGAGAGAGAGAGAGAGATAGAGAGAGAGATGCATACGGCAGAAATCTAGGGGTATATGTATCCGATCCTTATCCCGGATACGCGGATCGTATTAATACGATGAGATGCGATTCGATACTTAAGGGGCCGTATGCCGTAATTAACGTTTGCTTCAAGAGTGCCTAGGGCAAGGGAGAGATTATTCAATGCCCTTGAAGCATTACGTGGTTGTGCTCCATAACTCTTTTCGCACCACAAATTTGGTGGGACTTGTATATTTTATCTCGGACATCGTTTGGTAGAATAGATATCTGGAGCACTACATGGCGATGCCGGAAGGCAGTAAATAATTTTTCCAAGGGGTTTGGGAGGCTAAGGTCGCGTTTCATTCTAAATGCACTAAATAGTTTTTCAAGCATAGATCTGTGCACAAAAATCGTGCAAAGATCACTTTGTGGAGTCCATTTAGGGGTCCCACAGAAATTATCTAAGCCTTTCATTAATTTTATAGTATTTTTTTCAGGTGGTGTCATCAACAATCAGCTCAATCGGGTAATTATAAGTGCTTTATCCAATTTTTCAATTTTTTTCATTAATCTAATAGTTTTTCTCATTTAAAAATCTAAAAAGGAATATTTTAGTGGCCCTGGAAAAGAATTCTGGAGCACTATTTATTGGATCAAGCACTACCAAATAATTTGGGCTTAGAGCATTTTAGTTTTTACTTTTAGATCATGTTGTTAGGCTCCAACAAATTATTAGGCCAATAAAAGGTGAATCGTTACATTGAATTCAAGTTGATTCAGTTCGTCAAACTCAAATAAGCCGAGCTAGAGCTCCGAAAATTTTAGCGAGCCGAACTTTACCTAGATCAATATTTTATCGAACTGAACCAAGTCTAACACAAGGGTTCGGCTCATTTACACCCTTGTGTAAGTTATTAAGTCGCAAAGTTAAATTTAAGGCTAAACGTTCCAAACTTGGAGCCACAGGTGGTTTTCTCGGTTGTTAATGCTAATGATATAATCCTGAGCTTAATCGAAATGTGTACAAATTGACCCGGACATTCAATTATTAAAGAAAATCTCTTGCTTTATTAAAAAAAAATAGGGGAATTGAACCCAAATTGTACGGCCCAAATCGTTTCTCTTCATGGTATTCCTATAGAGTTGATGCTTGAGGCACGCGTCCATGCTTTATCTATAAGTTAGTGAAAGCAACATTTGACTCTACAAGTAGTTGATTGCAACTGCAAAAACGTAAAACAAAATTGGGATACCCTTCTCTTTTACCCATTTATATTTCTTTTCTTGTTTTTATGTGAAATATGACTTCTTAACAAGTAAGGATGGTTTGTAATTAAAGACAAATATAAGGAATGCAAATGGGTAAAAGAAAAGTGTGAAAATCATTTCCTAACAAAAATTTTTGTAATGAAATATATACGGTACATGAACGACTAATGATTTCTTAGGGAGAGTTTGGTAACGTTTTTGTTTCTTGTTTTCTGTTTCGGTTTTTCAATTTTTTTCAAAACTAAAAACAAAAATGTGTTTGGTAACTTATTTATGTTTTGTGTTTATCAAAAACGTTTTCAAAATTTCTGAAAATTTTCAAAAACACAAAAAATGTGATTTGCCTTGTTTTTAAAACAAGGTCATTTAAAAACAAAAAACTGAAAACTGAAATTTTATTACCAAACATGTTTTTTTGTTTTAGGTTTATAAACAATAAACATGATTCTATTTTTAGATTTTTTGAAATAAAAAATAGAAAATAAAAGCGTTACCAAACGCCCCCTTAATGTGTACAATACAGTTTTTGGAGAGGGAGATGGTACATTGGAAGAAATATAGCAATGATATTGCGAATTAATTTTTAAAATAAGAAGACAGGTGAGGGCAAGCAATTTTAATATTTTCCTTGTACTGGCTTTGTTAAAATGTTATTTTCCCGTATATATAAATATATCGAGATTGTTAGAGTGTTCTAATGATTACGTTTGCTCTGGAAATAATCAAACAATTTATAAAGTCATCTAACAAAATGGAGTGCTTCTTTCTTCTAGAAAGTTGAAGAGTTGGATCATACTACTAGAGTTGCAAACTAATCAAGTTGCTCGAAAGTAGACTAAGGCTTGTTAAGGGCTAGACTCTTAGTAAGACGAGCTCAGCACTCTAAAACTTATATAGATACGTTCAAAGCAGTGGCGACTCTAGGAATTCTCGTGAGGGTGTTCAGAAATTTTACTACGGTCCTCTAGAAATCATAACCGTACATAATAAAAAAAAAATTACATATCAACAATGCCACCAAAAAACAACATAGTATTTAGCATATTATAATTGCCCTCAACGACTTTTCATATTTTGAAACCGTCGTATAATAGCCGGTCTTGATTTTCTTATCACGAAAGTTTAATGATTCCAACTAAGCAAACAAAAATTAAAGAAAGGTTCATAATAGCCGGTCTTGAATTTCTTGCATAATAGCCGGTTGCTATCATCAAAAGTTTCAATAGTAGAGATGACTCTTGCACCAGTCTTGATTTTCTTATCACAAAATTGTTCATGATTCCAACTAAGCAAACCAAAATTAAAACAGAAACAAAGTTGCTATTATACTGTAAAAAATTATACTAAGCAGTAAGCTTAACATGTATTATACTTTATTATAGTCTGTGGACAGATATCACTACAAGAAATAACACTTTTAGTGACTAAGAATTTAGTCACCCAAAGCCCATATCTAGTCACCAAAAGTATTCGGTGACTAGCCTATAACTAGTCACTGAACCATGGTCACCAAAGGGTTTTTGTGATCAATACTTGTCTGGTTACCAAAAACATATATTCCGTGACTAAATTTTAGTCATTGTAGGTTACCAACAGTGACTAATTACGTTGGTCACTAAAGACAATTATTGGTGAGTAACTTTGGCCACTAGATACTTCTTGGTCACTAAAGATAATTTTTGGAGACCAACTATTGGTCACCGAAAGCTATTTTTCCGTGATCAAATTAGTTGGTCACCCATGGGGGCAATTATTGGTGAGTAGTTACTTTGGTCACCGCAAACTTTTTGGTCACTAAAGATATTTTTGGGAGACCAACTATTGGTCACCGAAAGCTATTTTCCGTGATCAAATTAGTTGGTCACCGATGGGGGCATAGCACAATCACTACCCTTTCCCTACCAATAGGTTAGTCATAAAATGGGTATTTTCAGTGGCCAACTTCTTACTCTAATTTGGTCACAACATATATCCTTGTCTCATTCAATGCAATTTATACCAGGTACAAATAAATTTTCCTTTCCGTTTCAATCCCCTGTAACCTGTGCATTTATATATCATCCACACTTAGACAACTACTTGTTCATCCAAACAGCACCTCTAAAATGCACAACCATTCAATAAGGAAAGTAAAACAAGCAATCACAATCTGAGCATACATATATATCAAATCCAAAATCATGACTCGATGTCCTAACCATCCCCATAATACAAAATATCCAACATTGCAATAACCATCACAGTATTACATAGACCCTCAAAATAACCTAAATCTTTGCAACGTGATATATAAGTTTGTTATCTAAATAATCATCATCCCAACAAAAGTATCATCATGCCAAAAAGTATACCCGAGTTGTGGAGAACTTCACCTTGATCTCGTTGTCCCAACAAAAAGCATCCATATGCCAAAAAATAGATACGGAAGCATCCATATGACAAATTATATACGGGCTGAGGATAAGTTTACCACGATCTCGTCATCCCAACAAAAACCATTCATTTGCCAAAAGTAGAGAAGTTCACTATGATGTCGTTGTCTAAACAAAAAGCATTCATATGCCAAAAAGTATACTCAGGTTGTGGAGAGGTTCACCCATCTATACAAAACAAAAACAAAAAAGCGCAATTCAATATCCATATAAAAAAACAATTACTATAAGAACAAAAATTATTTTGAGGGATATGCCATATGTCTGACTGTATCCCCCGCATGTCCCAATGACTAGTATGAGGATACGGCGGCCTCTTGATGTCCAAGAACAAAGAGAGAGAGAGAGAGAGAGAGAGAGAGAGAGAGAGCATAAATCTTGTGTTCTTGCTTGTTTGTATTGCTTTTTCTTTATTTTCTGCATTCATATGCCTATATCTTCATTTTAGAGCCCTACAATGCATAACAAATTTAGTGTCATGTAGCAGCAACCTCTATAGAGAAGGCTTTAGAGAAGGCTCTTCAAGCTCGAGTGTCTTACTTGAGTTGAATCCAAAGAAGGCTACAAAAGATGGCATGAACCAATTAATGGGGCTTATTCACTATGTTGGACCGATTAACATAGGCTTTTATCTGCTTTTTTATACCAATAAGTGGCTTTTTTGCCTTGCAAGCTATTGTTTTCAAATCTTGGTGGCGAACGCTGATTTGCATCCATTGTTGCCAAGAGATTGGGTCTCTGGGAGCCTTAACATAGTTGAAAGAAGACGGAAAATGGCACATGTGTCATATAAGCAATAAAGGAAAGTTTATTTCTTTATTATAATCTGTGGAGTGGTGGACCATTACCATAACTACGGTGATGGACGGAAAATGGCGAAACGGCTAAATCTTTTTCAGGAGAGATCAGAGAATTAGGAGAGTCCAGAGAAGAGATTAATTACATATCAGTCCCTATATTTGTATTTGCATAGAATTGAGAGTCCAGAGAAGAGATTAACATTTTTTTTTTCTTTTTGGTTCACACATTTTGGGTTGGGTGTTCAAACATTTAAGGTAGGGTGTTCAAATTTTTTAGGCAGGGTGTTCAAACATTATTGGCTAGGGTGTTCAAAATATAAAAATTAAAAAAAAATTACATGTATTTCTAAAAAAAAAATTTCAAGGTGTTCGGGTGACCACCCAACCCTTCTCTTGGAGCCACCTCTGGTTCAAAGAATCAGCACATATATAGAGAGGCTCATTTAGTAAATCAGTCGGACTGGGCTCACAAGAGCTTTCAAATCAAGTTTTGGGGTTTGTTTTACAGACATCTCAAATACAACTAAAATGTAATGTTATTGTATCGAAAGAACGACTAGATACCGTTTTAGTAGACTAATTGGTTAGATATTGTGCTAACAGGCGGGCTCTTGAATCTACAACAAAATATAAACAAATTTCGCACAATGAATGTAGTAGAGAAAACTCTTAATTTTATTGAATAACTGAATAAAACATTATCATCGCTACCTATTGGTTGAGATGGTGTATGTCCCATTCTTACAATACACTTTTTGGTAAGGATAAGATTACTTTTTTGTAGGATCCACATGATCTCAAGCAATAGAAATGAAGATAATATTCACCCTTTTTGATGAGGAAGAACAAAATTAAATTCTCCTTTGCCCTTAGGCTAAACCTATTTATAAGTAGAAAATCCTTTATTTGGTAAATCAAGCTAGTAATTTCTTAATAACCAAAAAATATAAAAAAGGAAAAAAAAAAAAAAGGGAAAAAACAAAAAGACCTTTAACAAAAATAGAAAGCTCTAAACTTTGCAACGTTAAAAAGGTCAATAAAATTGGAGAATGCCATGCGTTGTCCCAAAAACACAAAAAGATACGGCATCCATTAAAAAAAGGAAATTTTCTAAACCCAACAAACAAAATTTCTTCTTAGGAAGACCAATTAATAAACCTAATAAAAATGGAAATAAAAATTAAACCAAATGAATAATAAAAATTTTAACCTAAACGAAAAAAGATATTCCTACGAGTGAGAGAATGAATCTTGTAAGATTCAATTGATGAATTAGAGTACAATGCCTATAATCGGAAAATAATCATCATAAGCGTTTGTCTTTGATTCAGATAGAGCCAAAAATGGATCCAACTTTATGATCCTAGTGGCTTACACACCTAGTTGAATCCGCCAAGGCTATTCAAAGAAAATGAACCAATTAATGGGGCTTTTTTCCAAAGCTCAAATCCCTCAAATTTGCTCATTTCCTCAAATAAAAAATTATCGAAGCATTTGTTGAGTAAAAAGAGTTAAAAAAAGAAATTACGGGACATAGCAAATTGGGCATCACAATTGGGTATGGGAAAAAAATTTGGATGCATGTTTCATGTTTGCAAAGAAATTTTCAATTTTAGATTGGTGGTTGTTTTTTTTTATTTCTGGTTTTTTTAATAACAAATTGGGTGCATTTATGGTCACATTTTGGAATTGGAACTTCGGTAAATGGATTAAATTTGCATTTTGTTGACGTTTAATTTTTGCGGTGAGAATAAAATTAGGAAAAATGTTAGTTGGGAATTTTAGGATTTCATGAGGAAAGAGATCTCAAATTTTGGGCTTCAAATTTAGTTTTGATGCGGTATTTTGCCAAAAGAGAAAAGAAAGAGTTTTTAAGAGAGAGTGAGAGAGTTCAAACCATAAGGCAAAAGGCTTAGTTTTGCGGCAAACTCATTCTTTCATACAACTAAAAATTTAGGAAGATAGATAGATAGATCCTTTTTTGAGAGAGAGAGACTTTGAGAGAAGAGAAGAGCAAAAGTAATTTTTTGGGGGCCCAATAGTTAATATGCCAAATTTATCCTCAAACTCAATTTTAAATGAGGATTAATGTTAGCATTTGGACGGAAAACAACGAGGGTGTTAAAGAATAACAAATCGAGTCTCTATAATAATGGTCCAAAGGTCGGGGGTTGTTTTGAATTTTTCCCAAAAAAGAATAACAAAATTAAAAGCTCTACTTAAAAAGGTACTAAAATCATGCCAACACAAGCGGCATTAAAGGAAAGGAAATTTTCTAAATAAAATCATATTTCTTGGAGACCAATAATCCTAATAAAAATGGAAATAAAAATTAAACCAAATGAGACTGGATAAAATTTTTAACCTAAACAAAAGATATTCCTAGTGTATGAAAGGTGGGGAAGATCAGTTTCATAAAATGCTCTTTTCACCAAATATAGCTCAAATATTACTTCCTAATGTATGAAAGGTGGGGAAGATCAGTTTCCCGAGTAGGCGGGCGGAAAGAAATTAGCGCTGAATAGTTGGGAAAATTTTGGCAAAGAAACTAGCGCGCAATAGTTGGGAAAAAATTGGTATAAATAACATCTTTTGTTTGTAGTACAATTTTTTTTCCTGATCAGTAAATAACATAAGTTCAATTAACATCGCGGTTGGAATAGTCTTGTTAGCACTTTGGAAGATGAGTTAAGTTTTTGAGCTCCTTTATCTTTATATCTAAGCGCTAGTGCTGATACCTACTTCATCCAGAACATTTTTCTCATATGAAGGCCTTTTTTTCCCTTGTCAAATGTTTGGAGGAATTACACTAATCTATATCTATATGGGGAAGGGGAAAGGGACGTGGGTTATAAACCACAACAGACCGAAAGAATTATCTCGCCTAATTGGGAGAGGCAAGGAATTGCCGTCCAGGATAGAGCCCGTTGGCCATAGGATGACCTATTTGCTGGGATGGACCTACATGGGGGCACGTTCCCCCGCTCGATTTTGTAAAAAACGTCCTTTGAACATCTTAGTGACCAACCTCTGATAAGTTGCTCCAGCATTCCTTAATCCAAATGGCATGACCTTGTAGCAGTATAGACCTCTTGGTGATATGAAAGACGTTTTTTCCTGGTCGGGCTCATACATAGCTATTTGATGATATCCTCGATATGCATCAAGGAAACTCATTCTTTCATAGCCTGACGTGGCATCCACTAGTTGATCAATCCTGGGAAGTGGAAAGCTATCCTTGGGGCATGCTTTGTTGAGACTAGTAAAATCGACATAGACTCTCCACTTCCCATTCTTCTTCTTGACCACAACTATGTTGGCCAGCTAGTCCGGATAGCTCACCTCCCGTATGGCATCCGCCTCGAGCAGTCGATCTACCTCTTCAATCTCAGCGTTTGCGTGCTGTGGTGCCGATCTTCTCGCCTTTTGCACAACGGGCCTATGTTGAGGTCCACATTCAAGTGGTGGCAGATCACTCCGGGGTTTATCCCAAGCATCTCCTGGGGAGTCCACACAAAAACGTCAATATGGTCCTTCAAAAAGGCAACCAAATCCCTCTCCTCCTCTTCGGCAAGGGTTTCGCCGACCAAGAAATATCTTTTTGCATCATCTTCTTGAATCTGTATCTTCTTCAACCCTTCCACCATCTTCTTGGTGGGGTCACCTCCGACGTCCTCCAAGGTCGGCTGATCTGGAACTTCAACCGTTTGGACCAGCTCGGCCTTTGGGGACTTTTTCAAGACCATGTTAAAACACTAGTCGGCTACTTTCTGGTTACCCCTAATGCACTCTACGCCATCCTCTCCAGGGTATTTGATCATCTGGTGGTAAGTTGAGGAAACTGCCCTCATTTTGTGCATCCAGGTTCTTCCTATAATCACATTATAGGAGGAAGGGATATCTACCACAAGGAAATCAGTCTTTAGGACTGCTGATCCAGCTCGGACGGGTAGTGTGACCTTTCCTATAGGCCAAACCGTCTGTGCACTGAAGCCGACCAGAGGGACAAGACATTTTTGTAACGAGCTCGACGGGAGCTCCATCTTCCTAAAGGTGTCGTAGTACATGATTTCTATGCTTGCCCCTTGATCAACCAGAATTTTCTCCACATCATACTACCCTATTCGTAGGGTAATAACTAGTGCGTCGTTATGGGGCATCACCACCCCATCTAGATCTTCATCTAAGAAGGTTATGGGTACCTCTATCACTCCTTCAGCCCTCGGCCTTTTCGTGTCGAGCTTCATGACATGTTTTGCTTGTCCGTTGACCCTTTGGACGTGTCTGATTTCATTATTGGTATACGGGGCCACCAATCCATGTATCATATGGATTATTCCCTTTGGACCTCTCTCGTAGTCCATCTCTTCTATCAACTCGGCATCATTCTTGTTATCAGCCAAAAATTCCTTAAGATGGCCTTCCGCCACCTTTTCATCTAGGAACTTTTTGTACTCCATGCAATCTTCGGTCATGTGACCCCAATCCCTATGGTAATTACAATGCTGGTTAGTGGCTCTTCTTTTTTCTGGATTCCCAGTCATCTTTGGGGGCCTTCTGAACCATGGTTCATTCTTGATTCTATACAGCATTTTGTAGATCGGGACGTTAAAGGTCACCATGACGCTAAAGTATGACTTGGGGTCTGGGTCAGCTTTGTCCTTCCTTTGTTGTGTGTAGTCTTTCTCCTGTTGTGTACTCCTTCTTGTACACTTTTGACTGCCACTTTCCCGGAAGCGTGGTTGTAAACCACAAATGGATGTCATCCTCCACCCGTGCGTGCTCCTGGATTCTCTCCATAAGTTTGGCCACAGTCTTTACTGGATGCATGGTGAGCGATTCCCGTAGCTTACTATGCATAGGCAAGCTCGTCTTGAACGTTGCCAAAGCATATTCTTCACTGCAGTTTTCAATCTCGTTGAAAGCCTCCCAATAACGTTTGGAGTACTACCGCAGAGTCTCGTCATCCCTCTGTCTCATAGAGGTTAGTGCATCAAAAGTCTTTGGAGCTGCTCGGCTTGTTAAGAACCGAGCAGTAAACTCCTCGGCTAGTTTGAGCCAAAGCAGGACAGACCCCTCTGGAAGTTTGTGGTACCAACTCAGGGCCACTTTTCCCAAGCTGGACGGAAACATCTTGCACATCAAGGCATCATCTTGCTCATGCATGAACATGGCCTGTTGATAGTGTTGAATGTGGGCCACGGGATCCGTGCTGGTTTCATAAGGGATGAACGTAGAATGCTTCACCCTGCTTGGCGTTTTCTCAACTCGGATCCAGTGTGCCAATGGTGACTTTGAGATCTGGCCTAGGGCTTCCTTAGCTGCTTCTCGTGCAGTTTTAGGACCTCCCACTACTCGGCCAGTCTCCCTTCTTTTCACGTATTGCTCGGGAATATGCTCATTGGAACCAGATCTCTCGTATTTGTCCCTAGCATGTTTTCTTTCCTCTTTTGTTTCAATAGAAATGCTCCTTTCTCTCATTTTTCGTGGAGAGGCTACTCGGTCTGTGGAGACATCGTCACGATGATGACTCCTTTCGTTCACATACTGCACGGATCTCGTCCGTGAGCGTAGGTCTTTTTCTTTTTCTTGAAGCTGCTTCTTTAGGTCCTGAATCTCTCGCTCTCGTCGAGTGACTTCACGGGCCAGTTCTTCTGCTTCCTGCTCTTTTCTGTCGACGCTGTCTTCACTTTCCCGATCCCTCGTTCGTCTATGATCCTCCCTCCTTGGGGGGCTCCTCCTCTGCTCTCGTCGGTTGGAGGCTTCCCCACCTCTTCGTGGTGTCTCTGAACGCCTTCGCCCCTCGCCTGTTCTTGGAGAATCATAGTTTACAAGGCGTGTATCGCTGAACTTTGGAATCTCAGGGATATGCCCTATATTGAACCTTCTAGCAGCGGGCTTCTTTTGTGGTGCTTTTAGAACTGCAGAAGTTTTGTCCACCCTTGCACTCTTTGTCGTTGTGTACACAAGAGTGGTTCTAGCATCGTCTTCCACGTCCTTTCTTCGTGGAATACATAAAGCAGGCTCTAAAATCACCATTGTTGATCTTGTTGAAAGGACGAGAACTTTTTGTAAGCGTTTCCCATAGACGGCGCCAATTGTATGGGGAATAAATCCACGTAAGCCTGGATCACGTGCTTCCTTAACTCGGCCCTAAATCTACAAGACAGAAAAAGGGTTAGAGCACCTTTGCCTCTCGTTGGCAAAGGCCCTCCGATGCCTAAGTTAGTATCTCGTACTATAAACTCTCAAATCACAATGCGTATGAAAGGGTTTCACAGCGTACCTTTCTTCATGGATATCGTCCTGTATTTATAGGTGAAGAAGGTTTGGTTTAGGCATCTCGTGCCTTGGTTTCCCATTAGCTTTAGGAATCCATCTCCTTATAGGACTTTCCTATTAGGGACGAACTTTCATATCTTGCTAGATCTCGTCTAGCAGAGGTCTTTCTTTCCATATAGGATTCTTCCCTATGTGGGGCATAATCCTAGTCATATTAGGACTTCCCATATCAATCCCTTACTTTACGAGATTGCTCCTTATCTCATAAGGAGCCGCTGTAGAATATTCTGGAATGTCTCACCGCCTTATTTGTGGCGGTGTCGTGCTTCCACGTAGCTCGGAATAACTCGTACATAGCTCAACTTATCACACCGAGTTGAATTATGTATTCCAGAACGCTGTTTAAGCTATGTACGTAGCCTTCCTAGCTCGACCATATCAGGGGCATCCCCTGCCGAGCTAATGCATCATGTTTTATTAATTCACTCTTATTATTCCGGCCTTATTCATGGCCAAACCAGCTCGGTACATGGCTCAAGGACTCCCTATGTGGTGCCGAGCTATTCACCCTCTCGTGGATGTTATAGGCATGTGATATTAGTTTTTTTTACCCACTCCAAAGGATTAATCTACAATATGTTTATGGGTTTTTAATTTTGTGGTGCAAACTAACATGTTTTTACATTTTTTTGTATATGCAATCGATCTTTTATGCATGGAAACATCCCTATTTTTAGGTGCATTAATCTAACCTTGGACAATCACATTTGTCAAAATCATGAAAGCATGATTTTCATGGTACATAAATCAATCATGGTAAAGCAAAAATCCTAGATTATAAAAAATACATGGCATGATTTGCAGGACAAAATATCATGATTATTTATTTTCAATTTTTGGAGTGTCTTGAGATTTTAGGTGTGAGAAGATTAGGAAAAGAGAATATATAAGATTAGGAAAGCCCAAGAGATTTTCAAGATAGTTGGAGAGAGAGAATCAAAGAGAGAGAGATGAGAGCAAAGAGAGAGATCCCTGAGATCCATCCAATCATTATTTTCATTGTTAGGAAATTAGAGAGAGAAATGTTACAAATTCTAAGAGAGAAATGTTTTCCAAAAACTATCCAAACACTATCTCAAAAATATTTCTCAAAATATTCTTCTCAAAACTCTCAACCAAACACATCCAATGATTTTTTTTTTGTACAGGATGCCTAATTAACTCTCCCTAGTCAACATGCCTTGCCTAGAACTGCTGATATATTTATTAATAAGAACATAAAATTATCTCTAGGGCACATTCGCAGAGATCTTGGTAAGTCGCAGACATTCAAGTAAGATGGTGAGTTTTTATTTATTTTTTCATTTTTTGGTTACAGGACATCAGATCTGTAGAAATAAAAATTGAGTTACCATTACCTAGCTCTCCCTTTTCACCTATAAGCTTAGGGCCCGTTTGGATGGAGGATGAAGAAGGGCATAACTCATCCCCCTTCTCTCTATCCCGGTCCCACCTCTCATTTTTGGTTTGGCAAGTTTTGTGTGAAGGGGTATGAGTTATACCCCTCCCAAATTAATACCTCTCAATACCCCTGTGTAGACACCCCAAAATGGGGTATACATTTGAAAGATGATGAAAGGAAAAGGAAGGACCCTCGGATTGAAATTCTCCAAGTCAACAAAGTCACGATGACCTTCGGTACTCATCTCTCACGCACGGTCCGAGTCACCTCTCATTTTTGAAGTTTTTGAAATTTTGGCAAGTTTCCTTTTGTGGTGAATGCACCTTGTCACTTGTCTGGACTTTTGAAGAGTTTAAGACTCAAATGTTGACGTCGTTTCTTGACTCATCATGGTTTCGTGCAAGCGAGAAGGCTACTTAGAGCCATCATCACCATAAGTGAGGAACAAGTAAACTTGGAGATCAAGTTCGCTCATCGGCTATAAATACCGATTAATCCCAACGGAAATAAGGACCGAAAATTTCATGAGAAAACCATAAAAATAGGGGTCCAAGCATCTCCATCCTCTTCCTACTTATAATCTTCAAAGAATCAATCTCATCCTCGTTCCCAAAAGCAAACCCCAATTTGAAACTCAACCCCTGTTTTCGGTCTAGAACCATGAGGTAGCTACTCCAAACTTGCCCAAACCCAAGCCATCAATCCTCTTTGCAACAATACCTAATTGAAGTCGAGGCCAAAGGAGTTCAAACCAAGTTCGAAGGTTTCAAAAGGATTTCAATCCGAGAGTTCAAAACCGAGGTATAATTCCGTTTCGCCAAATTTCTTAAGTTTGGTACTTTGAGGAGGGGTACCAAGTATGGAATGATTCCCTATATCATCTCCATGTTTGGTACACCCATATTACATCAAAACCATTTGCTTTCATACCTCCCGGTCGCGTCGTACGGTGAAAACATCGCCTCGTACGGAGCGATTCAATGAGGAGGAACATTCCCCACTTGAATATACTGTTTTCCCATTCAAAATAGTCCATTTTTAATCTTATTCCATGCCTTGTATGTGCGTCATTTAATCATTTCGAAAACCCAAATTTTTAAACAGTTTAAAATTTTATATGTTAGTGCCGCACGGCACTCCCACATGCCGCACGGTACACTTGGAGTCTTTACGGTACTCATTTGAAAAATTTGACCGTTGATTGATGAAGTCCACGCAAACACCAGAGTGCCGCACACCTTTTCATCAAATTTGAAGTTTTAACCAAGATGCCTTGCACGAACAGTTTGAACCTTTGTTTGCTTATTATTATAACTTGCATTATTATCTGTTTTCATTATTATCGTCTGTTTTGCTTGATAAATTGTTTATTTGAATAAAGTTCGGCATTAAAACGTTTTTTTCTAAAAATCCCACAAGTGTTTAGCAAAGACCGATTTGTAATGACGGGGTGCATTAAAACCCTTCCCCGTTAAGTGGGGCCCCCGAGTCCAAAACGAATCTCTCGGTTTTCAAACCATTTACAAATCATTTTCTCAATCATTTCTCAAAACGGTTTCTCGGGTCCCAAACCATTTTCTAAAAACCCGGGTGGCGACTCCCATTTTCAAAACAACAAGTTTTCCAAAACCAACCAGTGGAAATCGACCGTCCACACCTTGCAAGGGTAATTAATAATGGAGCGGCCCGATTGGATGCGGGATGAGTTTTGGGAGGATAAAATAGTAGGGATATAAGATAATATGGGGTATTAATTAGTAAGGGTAGAGTCACATTGATGTGGCATTTATGGAGGGCGCATTACTTGGTTTGGAAGATTTGTAATAAGAGGGAATGAAAAGTACTTGGTTTGTTTTGTATTTTAGATGGGGGATAAAAATAAATTAGAGGGTCTGGGGTGGATTAAGGGGGGATGAGTGGGTGTATAAATATGGGGTGTTAAATTATAAGAAGGTCAGGACTGTTATTATTTAGTATGCCTCTGGGGGTATTATAAGGGGTATTAATTCGGAAAGGGTATTACTCCCCTTCACAAAAAGTTCCCAAACCAAGTATTAACATGTGGGAACAGGGTAAGGGGAGGGGGGTATTACTCATACCCTCTCCTCACCCTCACCCTCTCGCCTATCTAAAAAAAAAAAAGTCGTACCCCATTTAAGTGTTTTACGAGCCCCTGCAAACAATAAAGTACTTCCGCGCATAATTTTTTTATTTTTTTACCAAATTAAACTACTAATAGTGATCTTTACTTCGATACCAAAAAAAAATTAAAAATTTTATATTCTAGAATATACATTGTTAGCTTGTTGAGTTGCTTTGCAATATCCTTCGGATCAAAAAATAAAGTACTTCCGCGTATAATGTTTTTTTATCTCCACCAAATTAAACCACTAATCAAGATCTTTCATTTGATACAAAAGTTTTTAAAAAAATTTATACTTTAGAATTTGACATTGTCGAGGTATAATATAATAATTATTAATTAATATGTAAATTACAAAAACGCATAATTAGAAAAAATAGAAAAAAATTAGGTGGTATGCATAATTAAATTATAAACAATGCCAAAACATTAGGTGGTATGCATAATTATGAAAAAGTAATTAAATTTTTTAATTTTAGATATAATTAATAAAAGAAATTATTATATAATATTTATTAAGTATAATTAATTTAATTAATCTTGTATTTATGTATTTATTTTATTTTAAAAATCTAATATGGCCCATGCTCAAAGGCAAATAAGTTATTTGTCAGGTTTTTACATCATCCACCCAACCTTTCTTATCCCTCTTTATCACAAATTTATCCAAACCAAGTATTATTTAATGCCCCTCCATAAATGTCACATCCATGTGACTCCACCATTACTAAATAATACCCCTTACTATTCTATCTCATCAAAACTCATCTCGCATCCAATCGGGGCCTTAAGGCTCTATTTGCTTGGTTGTAAAATAGTCATGTAAAACATAATTACGTGTTTTTTTTTTATAGGTTTTACGAAAAAATAGAAAAACTATTTACACTTAAAACATTTTTTTGACAATTGGTGGAAAATGACATTTTTGGGAATAGACATAAGTCTTTTTACCGCATCTGCTTCTAATCTCTTTCTCCCCCCAAACAATCCACCTCTGTAAATAAATTCAGCGTCTAGCTATAGATGCCCCGACTTGTCACCCCCTCTCACACCTTAAGAAAACTTTTATACAATACTTTCTTCGTTCCTTTGTAAAGTGTCTATCACGAAAAGTCATATAATTTCCTAATAAAAAATACAACATACTTATGTGTATCATTTTAAGTTAAAATAAAATGAGCATGAAGTAAGAAATTAAATATAAAGATTTGGACATGTATATAGATGTATACCTATATCTCATCATTTGGAAATGTACACTAATAAAGATTGTAACGCCCCAATTTTTCGAAAGCATTATTTAAATCATTTGAAAAAGATTAACTTAGATAAACAAGATTTCATTACTAAAACAGTGGAAATGACATGAGTGTCTTAATTCGTTTACAAATAAACATAGTACTCTTGTTGGAAAATTAGATTACATGTTCCAACACAAAAATATGGAGACTCTAGGCTTCTAGAGGTTTAGATTCAGGACCTCATTCCAGTTCTCCTCCTGCACTTGTTCAGCTATAAATTCCTCCGTGTAGTATAGTACAGTCCATCTCCTGTTCCTTTAACACCTAGCGTGATATGCCAGGGCCATAACAGCACCATGAGGTGATAAATTACCCAGTAGCTAAACCTTACCCAATAACCCTTACACTGCCAACAATTTATATAACAGTTCAATATTAAAAGAAAAGCATAAATATGTCACATCATCTGTTTCAGTACTTATGGCACCTTTCCACAAGAAATCTTCCTCCCACATCCACTAACTCCAACCGTCCTCATGAGACCGCCCCCTTTGTTGGAAAACTCACACAGCAGAAATATGTTAGACACTAATGATATGACAAAACATAAACAATCATGTGTGTGGAGGATAACTAAAACTAACAACATTGCAGAGATGTACGACCCTAAAGCCGTACAGAGCTCCCAAGGAGCACAAGTACCTTAAACACTCAACAAGATAATCTTTAATTATCTGTCACGCCCTCAAAATTAAAAAAAAGATAACACATTTAATAATTTCACATGGACGGTCAACAAGTCCACGGTCTAATTCAAAGTCAATAAACCACAATAATCTACAGATATCCGTAACCCCAAATATAAGTACATAAGTGTTAAGTGTTAAGTGTTATTACATCCCAATGTCAAATATGAATCAAGTTACAAAATCATCTCTTCAAAAATATAAGTTTCGAGATGATAAGGTAACTCCTCCAATAAGCTTTCAAAAGAGATGCATGCATACACTCCACGCAATCCATATCATGCTCCGTGCTGAGTACCTGAAATTATTAGGGTGAGCTCACTAGCCCAGTAGAGAAAAAAATCTACCAATTCTTAATGCAATGAAATGCAAGTAAGTGATAGACAAAGGGAGTACAAGCCATGCAACGAGGTTCGAGAAATTTTAAGAGTTAAAGGATTGAAAACTAACTCGTAAGCCACTAGATTCCCTTTCCAACCAACCCTCGCCCGACATCTCGCATGTGTCCAACTCATTCATTTCATCGTGTCATAAGTTCATTTGAGTTAATCTTTTTCGAAATTCCTAGCGACATGCCCATAAGGAGGCCCTAGTATCATTCCAGGCTATCTTGTGATCCCGTATCATTTTCCCATTGGCCAAGGCATATTCCTAGCGACACGTCCAAAGGACGGCCCTAGCATCATTCCAGACTATCCTTCGACCCCGTATCAATGGTTATAAGTTCACAATTTCATTTAACAAGTTCCAACCTCAATCTTGTGTCAACATAACTCATGTGTCATAACGTCCCTCCACAAGTGTCTTGGACTCTTAATTTGACAACACGAGCAAAGTAAAGTGTCAATTCACAGTTTGTGACCTCACTAAATCCACTAATAATCAAACACGAGTGTCGTTAATCATTCCTCATTATCATTTGATATCAAGGTGTTACCGTGGTAGAAATTGCATAATACAAGTGAAAAACATGTTCGGGAACCAAACAAGTGCATGAGAGTGGACAAGAACATCAAATAGAATTTCGCCAAGAATCTGTCAAAACTGCCTAGCGGCCGTGAATCCCTCTTGGGGGGGATTTCCAGAGAAGCACCCCGAAAATTGTTCCAAAATTCAATCTTTGGGAAATTTTGCTTGGGCACCAAATCAAACACTTTCAAAGGCCAAATATAAATGCAATAAGCTATAGGGAGGTGATTCAACAACCAATTTGAGTAAGGAATCAATAGCCAACATGAATCAAGCATTTACCCAAACAAAGTGATTAGAAAATGAGGTCCAAAGTGGGTTTCTTCCAAACACAAGTAAGATCATTGAACTAAGGCATGGTTAGGATAGTGTAACAACCAATTTAAGAAGATGATCATATGAGAGCAAGACTAAGGTGTATGTTTCCAACTCAAACTTGACTAGAAAGTGATTTTCTCAAAGAGATTAACAAGGCAAAGGAAAGATTGATCATTCAAGAACCTATACACACAAAAACACTACATTTACACTTAGAAGAGTTAGAAATTCCCTTTCCTCAAGGTGTGGGAGCTACCAAGCACTTATTACCCTCATCCCCAAAATCAGTTGCCCTACCAAACCTTCTCAGTTCCGTCCTATCAGTTTATGTAATGTGGTTTATAAACTGATTACAAAGATTTTGGCTAATAGATTACTCATGATTCTGCCATCTGTAATCTCAGATACCCAAAGCGCATTCAATGGAGGGAGGCAAATTACTGACAATATTTTGATCTCTCATGAAATTATGCATTCTTTAAAAAATAGGAGGCAGGGGAGAAAAGGCTGGTTCGCCCTCAAGCTCGACATGGCCAAGGCATATGACAGACTTGAATGGAGATACATTGAAGCAGTTCTGATGAAACTTGGGTTCCATTCGCAATGGGTCAAATGGGTGATGAATTGTGTCGAGACAGTTTCCATTGTTTTTTTGAACGACAAAAAAGATTTTATTAATCTTTGGAAACAAATTACAAATATTAAAAGGATCTGAGAGAGACATCACAAAGCAATGAGACACTCCAACTAGGTTGGCACCCCTCGAAGCAACAATGCCCTCAAGGACCCAAGGGGAGATAACAAAGTTAACCAGAGGTCAACTAGTACAGAGGTACAACTCAGAAGAGACAGTTTCCATTGTAATGGTAGTGAACGGGGACAAAGGAGATTTCTTTACTCCTCAAGGGGGCATTCGGCAAGGCTGCCCCTATCCCCGTACCTTTTCATCATATGTGCTAAAGGACTTCATCATTTGATTCAGTCTGCAGTTGAGATGGGACAGATGAAAGGTATCAAGATAGCTCGCAATTGCCCTCAGGTATCTCACCTTTTTTTCGTGGATGACTCTATTATCTTTGGTGAAGCTACGCTTGATAATTGTACTGCCATTAATGAGGTATTTCTGAAATATGAACGGGCATCCGGTCAGATGCTTAATAGGGATAAATCCTCACTTCTATTTAGCCCCAATACCTCGAATTCGATCAGGACTAGTATTATACAAGCCCTTAATATCCAATCTGGTAATGGGGGAAGTCGGTATCTTGGTTTACCCTCGATTATTGGAAAATAAAAAAAAGTGGTGTTTGCATATGTGAAGGATCAAGTTCTGACTCAACTCAAGAGTTGGAAAGAAACTACCCTTAATCAAGCTGGTAGAGAAGTTCTCCTCAAATTCGTTGCCTTAACTAAACCAAACTTTGTCATGCAATGTTTCTTATTACCCAAAGGGTTCTGCCGTGATTTGAACAAGGCTATTCGTAAGTTCTGGTGGGGCAGCAAGGAGGGGGAAAATAAAATCAATTGGGTCAGCTGGGATACACTTTGTAACAGCAAGGAAGATGGGGGTATGGGATTCCGATATTTGCACTCCTTTAATTTGGCCTTTCTAGCAAAACAAGGGTGGAGATTGCTCCAAGGTCATAACACACTCTTTCAAAAGTTGTTCCTCATTCTTAGTTTTGGGAAGCCCCCTGTAATGGAACTACGTCATGGGCCTGGAAAAGTATTGTAGTTGGACGTGATGTACTCAGGAAAGGTTAAAGATGGAGAGTGGGGGATGGCCAAAGTATTAATATTTGGACAGAACCTTGGTTGCCTCGTTCCTATTCATTCAAAGTCTTTGGCCTTGTTCGGATAGGTTTTTAACAATTTTCGAAAAAGTCATCCTCTCTCTCTATCCACTTTTGACCGCCAACTATTGTTTACCATTGAAAATTTAAAAAGTCTGCCATTGACAACAGAGAGGACAATGACGTGGAATCCACTTGACCATTGGGTGTGTGATAGAAGTCTGCCATGGTCCCACGTCATTGTCAGATGTCCACTTCATTGTGTGTGTGATAATAAGAGAGAGGACAATGACGTGGATTTTTTTAGTGAGTTTTTGCCGGTCAAAAGTGGATAGAGAGAGGGGTAGACTTTTTCGAAAATTGTTAAAAACCTATCCGAACAAGGCCTTTAGCTTTCCTACCATGGATCCTCACAGGTTACATTCACTTTTCAAGGTCTCTGATGTGATCGACAATGACCTACACTGGTGGAAGGAGGATTTGGTCATGGGCAATTTCAGTGATGACGATGCTACGACAATCCTACGCTGTGTTCGGATTGATTTTCCAAATCTTTTCAAAAATAAGCTTTTCAAACAAATTTAAAAAATTGACTTTTCCGCCTGTTTTTTGATCTGACGTTTCCTCCACCTTTCAAAGACTTTTGACTGCAAAACCCAAGTGGGCCCCCCCACTTTTCCTCCTCTCTCTGTGCAAAACCCAAGTGGGCCCCCCGCCCCCAACGTGTTGCTCTCTCTCTCTCTCTCTCCGCAAAATTCAGCCGAAATGGACCCACATGCTACTGCTTTGAAGTGTGCATCCGATCACAACAGTTCTTTTTTAGAACAAAAAATTATTTTCCGGTTCAAATCCGAACAAGGCACTAGCTATTCCAATCAGTAAACGGGGGGGTGGCAGATAGAGGCATATGACACCATACCATTGATGGAGACTGCACGGTACGCTCGGTTTATCACTTAGCAAAATCATTGGGATTCAACAGGAACATGAAAGCGAAGGGCGAAACAAGTACGAGACCATCACCTATTATGAATTGGAAAACAGTGTGGAGGATATCGGTGCCCACCAAGGTACGTCATTTTATTTGGCGATGTTTACACAATGCCTTGGCCGTACTCGCTAATTTAAATAATAGACATCTAGATGTTAATCCCATTTGTACTTTCTGCCATAAAAAACCCGAAACTGTGGAGCATGCTATGTTTCAATGAAAGCTAGCAAGACAAGTTTGGCATTTGGCACCTCTCCAATTTAACTATTCTGTTGACTGAAGAAATATGACTTTTGAGCAATGGTGGACGTCTCGCTTGTTAGCTTTACGCACTGATGGTGAAGTCAAAGAGGAGATAAGAATTGGGGCATTTCTTTGTTGGTCACTTTGGAAGTCCAGGAATAGGGAACATTTTGAGAAGCAACCTAGAGATCCATGTATGATACTCAAGCAAGGAGTTGCAGGTTGGTTAGAATACAAATCTGTAAATGAAGCGACGAAGGGGAGTGTTCCTACTCCTGGATCTCCTCACAAACCAATCTGGACACCACCCGACACTGGAATCATTAAGTTCAATGTTGATGGAGCATTAGATGAAGGTAATGGCTTGAGTGGAATGGGAATTGTGGTAAGAGATGCGTATGGTAACTTGCTTGGGGCAGTGATGGAATCTTTCAAGGGTTTTTTTTTTCAATGCGGACTATCGAAGCTATGGGTTTCAGATGTGCTTTGGAATTAGCTCTCCAATGGAACTAGTCTCGAGTTATTATAGAAGGAGATGCTTTACAAGTGGTTCAGGTGCTCAACCGAACAAAGAGATATGCAGATTGTGACTCAGTTATTTTGGATTGTGTTCAACTTGCCTCTTTATTCTTATCTTGTTCGTTTTCTCATGTAAAATGTGATTGTAGTAGGGTAGCTCACTCGGTGGCTAGACATTCCATGTCCGATGTTACGATGGTATGTTGGAGGGGTGATTATCCCCAATGGCTATCATCTCTAGCTTTCGAAGATATTAGGGCTCTTTGCCCGTCATTCTATTAATAAAATTCTTATTCACGAATTAGGAAAAAAAAAAGGGTGTGGGAGCTCTAGATCTAAGATTGAATCCAAACCCTAGCTTCCAAGCTCTAGAATTCCCAACTTGAGATTTTCCAAGGCTAATGCAATAAGATACCAAGCTCCAATGATCAATAGTTGAAGGATTTGTGCAAGGGTTGAGTGAATTTGTGAAATTTTTGGGAGATTTGTGAAGGAAAAAGAAGAAAGAAAATGGAGGAGGAGAGAGAGAGGTGGGTTGGCTAGTGAGGGGAGGGGGAATGTGTTCTCTCTCCTCTAACACACCACATATACACACACATTTCAAATAATTACACCCCGGCCCTTGTATTGGCTTGTATAGTGCAGTAAGGCCCAAACTAACTCTCAACACTTAATAATCCAACACTTTAACATTTTAATCAATTCCTCACATTTCACAACTTTATTTCCAAAAAAATAACTTGAAATTATGAGCCTCTACATTATCTCTTTAACACTTGCTAGTATAACTTCCTAGTACATCTTTTTCATTGATCAACATCTATTTATATAGGACATTTACTTACATCTAGACTCCACACACTAAATTCATACATGTATCTTGACACACATATCGAGATACATGAACCTCCACACACAATGAACACGAAAGTGACTCTTCGATAACTCTTATACATGAACCATGTGTCCCAATGAATCTACCATTATTAATAATTCTAAATTATCACTTATCTCTAACACTCCCCCTTAATTTAGAATTTCAAGGACGCATGCTTTCCCCAACAAACGCTTCATTTGGATCGAGGATCTCTTTCAGCTTCATCTTCAACTATTCATTCTCTACAATCTTCTTTTGATAGCTCTCTGAAATATATGAATACTTTGTTTTAACTTAATCAAGCTCTCTGTAATTGAAGTCTCGAATCACAATATTGTAAATACTCTTCAGATGATTAATTCCCAGTAATGCAGTTACTTGTTCAGCTCCTTTCTTTGTTGATTCCTTTGAGCCAATAATTCTTTTCTTTCCATGACCATCATAAAAAATAACGGCTAAAAACATCGGATCATGGTCTGGTCCCTACTTCTTACATTCAAAAGTAGTTGGTGGAAGGATCAGTTTCTTAAAGATCTCCTTGAAAACGATCTTGAAGGACACTGTCACTTCAACTGGATGCTCGCACCCTGAAGCACAAAAACAATTAATCACAATATCTAACTGCTGTCGAAACACACACTATGTGTTCTCCTTCTATCTCTCTCTCTTGACAATCAGCTCTCTCAGCTTCAGATTGTCTAACCCATCCATACATTAGGGCTTCCTACTTTTCAAGACACTCATGGCTTTGATTTCCAAACCCTTACGGAAATCAATCTTGCTGGCAAGCAATCCTCTCAACGGATCAGACACATTTGTCCCCGGAGACACACGCAAGGTGAGAGCATCACAAAACCTTCCCATTCCACCACACTTATGCGGATACACCTTCGTTAAGATTTTTCTTTACTTGCACATGTTCCACAGCTTATGGATTCTCCACTCAATGGACCATTAGACCACTTACTCAATCTTAGCAAGAGCATAATAACGGGGGAAGGACATGACTCCATTCATTCTTGACCAACCCGACCATCCTAGGATCGTACTACGCTCTGATACCACTTTGTTGGAAAACTCACAGTGGAAATATGTTAGACACTAATTATATGACAAAAAATAAACAATCATGTGTGTGGAGGATAACTAAAACTAACAACATTGCGAAGATGTACGACACTAAGGCCGTATAGAGCTCCCAAGGAGCACAAGTACCTTAAACACTCAACAAGATAATCTTTAATTATTTCTTTAACACTTGCTAGTACGACTTTCTAGTACATCCTCCCCATTGATCAACATCCCTTTATATAGGACACTTAGATACATCTAGACTCCGCACACTAAATCCATATATGTATCTTGACACATATACCAAGATACATGAACTCCACACACAATGAACACTAAAGTGACTCTTCGGTAACTCTTATACATGAACCATGTGTCCCAATGAATCTACCATAATTAATTCTAAATTATCACTTATCTCTAACACCCTTCTTGTTTGTCCTGCACCAGAGTTTTACGCGCATACGCCCAAGTGACATTCTTAGCATGAATCTACATTAGACTATAACAAGAAGACGCTACGCAATCTAGGGTTTTCCCATGATGCATCGCTTGTTAGGATCAAACATTCTCCCTACCATCTTCTTCTGACATGCATGCCGATAAGTAATTATGGGTCCCATAGTCCCCTTGGCACTCTCGGCTGATAAATAATTTCATGTCCCACAGTCCCCTAGCCATCTACAACGGCTTATAGTCATAAACAGAATCTCGTACTTCAATCACTTTTTCAATTGTCCATTATCCTAACGTCTATGTGAACGCATCACTCATACACCATCCCACTGAATCTATTTGTCCTTTCTAACATTCCATCAATCTTCACAATTCCATAATGATAGAATAATGAAAATAACGATAAGACAGTTAATAACGTTCAAGAAGTTCACATAAGTTCTTCGGGATTGGTCCATATGACTTTTGGTTTCATCGTAGCTTGGCACGTATATCGACCAGTTTAATAACAAAAATTCTTTGGAGATTGTATTTATCTATTTTCGTGAGCCTCGATTTAATCATATTAGGTAGACTTAGTGTTTTTTTAGTACATGGGATTTCTTCCACATGGACTTATAGATAGGTATTTTTATTGCTAAGAATACTTAGGATAGTGTAACGCCCCAAATTTTGGAGACGTTAATAATACCACAAATAATAAAATAAGTCTAAATACAATAATCCTCCAAATACATTTATTCTACTAGGGTGGGATCTACAGCTTCTCCTAGCCATCTGTCTGGTCATTCCCTATGTTGGCAGCTCCTCTGGCTCCGAAGCTCTCTGAGTGGTAATAGTCCTCCTGTTCATCCCGGTAATCTAGCACAATACGTTAGAGTCGCAACGCAACATCGTGGTATTATGCAGAGAGAGGGAGAGAAATGCGTCATCAACTGCAACAGTTGAAAGAAGTTTTTCAGCCATGAAGAACTTAAAGAGCAATTTGCGCAATGGAATAGGATATCAGTAGATGAATGATTGTTTGGTTACTTATATTGAGAGTGACGTATTTGATATTGTTGATAATGATGCTATTATACAACAGTTTCAAAATATGGAAAATTGTCGAGGAGGCAATTGTAGTATGCTAAATACTTTATTGTTTTTGGGTGGCATTGTTGATATTAGTAGATTTTTTTTGTTGTGTACAGTTATGATTTCTAGAAGACCGTAGTAGAATTTCTAAACACACTCGCAAGAATTTTTGGAGCCGCCACTAAAAAAAAATATGTAAAAATGAAGGAGTTGATGACACATTTCTCTTCCTCCCTCTGCTATTTTCCCTCTCTGTTTTCTTCCCCAAAAAATGAAAGAAGGAGTGAGGCTTTAACTTTTAGAAGGGCACTTGGGTTGGTACTTGGTAGGATATTTGGGGCAGGAAGAAGCCACGTAACAGTAGACAAAAGGAAAGGAGGGGAGCACATTGGGGGTTTAGAGTAGCCTAGAACATCCTAGGTTATAAGTTTTTCCCTTAGGTTGGTTGAAAAAGGTGTAAAAGGTTAAGTTTTTACATATAGGTGTAAAAGGGAACTTATTTGATATATAAAAGTTAAAGCCTAGGTTATATATGTGATATATATTTAATATATATATATTTATCCAATGCGACCCTTATATTTTTTCGACTTTTCTTGTGAGGGAGCCCTCAAGAAAACTTATATAATATATATATGGAAAAATTTTTATCCACACCTCAATGAAATAAGAAAAAATGGGGTTTTTTTGTATATGCAAATTTTTGGAAAGTTTTTAACAAAATTGGAAAATCTTGGATCAAGCCCGGAAGGTATTTATTTTTTTTGGAAGATTTTCGCTGGATCGTAGGACCTTGGAAAATGCATTTTAAAAATATTGAGCGGTCAAAAAAATTTGGATCGTCAAAATTTGGTCCGATAAAACAAAAAAAGGCTAGGTCCGCATGGAAATCTTATATAAAGGACACTTATTAGAAGTTGATTATATATATATATATATAGAGAGAGTCCAAAGGTTCTAGTCCGGACTTTGGAAAATACGGACTCCCTTCCCGAATATTAAGATTCTGGGATCCGACCTTCCAGATGTGTTTAAAATGTGTTTTCAAGGGTACGCGAAAATCTCAAAAAAATGACCGGAAGGAAGGGCAGAGGGTTTCCTAGAAGATTTCGTATTTTCATGAAAACTTTATATTCCACCTTCCCGGTTTTGCAAAAAAACTGGTTGGATGAAGCCCTTCCCAATCATTTTTTGCGAAAGATCTTTTTTAGGATTTGAAAAACACATTTTAAAACACCACATCCAATTTCCGGGAAAAACACCATTTTAAAAGCATCAAAAAATTAAACGGGAGATCCTTGGGAGGTCTCGGGTATATATTTTAACAAAGTTAGGGAGTCTTTGATCCATGATCCTAACCCTATATATATATAGGCATTTTTTGGAAAGGGATCAAGCCCTGACATAGGCATTTTTTTTTGATGATTTCCAATGGGGACCCTAAAAACACCTTTTAAACTATTTTTGCACTTTTCACAAAACAATTGTGAGGGGATCAATGAAAATCCGAAAACTTATATACAATATTAAGGAGTTTGGAGGGGAAGTGGACTATATATATTTATATATAAAAGTTAAAGCCTAGGTTATATATGTGACAAATAGGCATTTAATATATGAAGGACCTCATTTTGCTTTTGCCAAAAATAGGATCAACTCTTCCCGGTATTTTTGATTTTGAAGACATTTTCTTTGAGGGGATCATCTCAATCGGGAAACTTCGGTATTTTATATATTGAAGAGTTCAAACTGGGATCCGGACTTCCGGATTTTCCATGAAAGGTTTTTTTTTGCAACACAAAAACAATACCCATTTTCTTCTATCGTCTGAGGATCAGGTGTTTCGAGGTCCCAGGAAATTTTCAAAAAAATACCGGGAAGGGCTTGATATATAGCATTTTTCCCCTCAAAAATTGTAAATCCGGATTTTTGCGAAAAAATGCTTGATCAAGCCCTTCCCGGTATTTTTTTTGAAGATTTTCCGCAAGGGCCCTAAAAACACATTTTAAACACATTGACGGATCGGATTTTCCAAAACAATTGAGGTCATGGACACAAAAGAAATAGTGGATTAGGAGAAGTATATATATATATATATATATATATGTAACATAGGCATTTAATATTTATTTGTATTGTGCTCATGACACCCACTCATGTACTCACGTATTTGGACGCCTAAGAAGTTTTAAAAGAGGACACTAAAAATATTTTACTAACTATATGAAGTAAAATTTTATGAATAGAAATGTCATTTAAAAATTCGGACCATTACAAAAGCTGGTATACATAGCCAGAGGTTTTTGCCTTCCCTTCATTGTTGACGACTTAATTTACGATGTAAAAGAGCTGGTACATAAACAAATTGTTATGATTAATGGTGTTTACCCCTTGCCAGTAAATTCTTGGGGCTACCAGGATTATGCCCGGTCGTTATCTTAAGGGTCCCGGATTTAGTCAAGGTGCGCGCAAGCTAGCCCGGATATCCGCTTATCAAACAAAATTAATGGTGTTTTACCTCTCATTGATTTACGATTTCATAGTAAATGTGAAAAAAAGGGAAATGCTAAGTGTTAAGAAAAACTACCCAGAAAATATCCAGAATTTGAAAATGAGTGGCTCAGATTACTCCCAAGTGAATCTGAGCCATTCATTTTCAAATTTTGGATAATTTTTTTGGGCGTGTAGCACTCCTGAAAAAATAAATAAATTCTTATACAGGAGGTTCAATTTGAACGTGAGTTACGTGAGGTAAATATTTTTTCGGTCTATTGGGAAAAAACGAAAAGAGAAGGGAGAAGAATATTGGTGTCCGATTCGTATTTTTGTGTCATTTCTTTTTTCTTTTTTAAAGAAAAAAGAAGAGATTGAGTACTATCATATGCCATATGCTTGTAATTGGTGGTTACTGAAATTTCCCCCCAATGCTTTGTGTTAGAGATGGCTTGGGTATTGGTCAACTCAAGGGATTAGTATTAGCTTTGTTTTTAAGTCAGGGACGGAGCCAGAATTTTGGTGTAGGGGGACGGATATAAACAATAAAAAAAATTAAAATATGACAACGATATGAATTTTTTACTAACTCAAACAAAAAAATTACAAAATAACACCAATACATATGAAACTAAACATGTTTCTAATATCAACTTAGATTGCAAAAGATATTAACGTTTATCTAATCCTATCTAGTATCTACTGAAATCAGGCATCAGACCACATTAAATGAGCCTTAGTTCTTAAAAATGAACGTGCCTTGAGTCCCTGACTTTAAGTGAGTTGGATTATAAATTTTGGGCCTTGTTTTGTTTAAAAGAATTGTAATTAAACTTCATTAAAACCAATTTTAGTACAAAGTTGTTTCATAGCTTAATAAATATTAAAGTTGTTACTATTATTTTTTTTAATGAAAAAACGGAGGGGGGACGGGACTATATAGTTTGATGATAAATTTCTTTTCTTCAATGTAATAGTACTAATTTTTTAAAACGTAGGAAAGACGACTCCCCCTACTAGCCCCTCCCTGGCTCCATCCTTGTTTTTAACTATCTTTGTATTTGAACTGGTTAGCCTCATTAAAAATGTTACGAAACGATTACTTATTAATTATTACCTAAACATAGGTGACCTAAGAATTATATTTGTGAAAAATTACGATTTTCTATTTAAAAATTACGAGATGCACGAAAATGTTATGAATCATATTTGTGAAAAGTTACGATTTTTTGTCTAAAAGTTACGAGACTCACGAAAATATTACGAATTATATTTGTGAAAAGTTACGATTTTTTTTTGTAAAGTTACAAGACACATGAAAATGTTACGAATCATATTGCTGAAAAGTTACGAGTTCTTAGTATAAAAGTTACAAAACATACTAAAATGTAATAAATGACAGTTTCTCCAGGTCATTTTATTTTTAGGTGATACTGTATAAAGTATTAACCACACAATAGGTGCTTATCATAAGATAAGGTATTGCATTTCTTTTGCACCCAAAAAATACTTATATAATGCATTATAGATAGATCCATTTTCTGGGAAATATACAGTCTCATGTATTTTTGTTGACCAAAAACATTCTAACCAATTAAACGTTAGTCTCATTTAATATGTTTTTTTTTTAACGGTAAATAATTTCATTAATCTTGAAAAAGAGACAAGACTAATAGGGCCAAAAACATCGATTAACCAATTAAACGTTTGGCAATTAGAGCCAAACAACTCATGAGGTCAAAAACCCGGATAATACAATAAATCATCACGATAGTTTGAGTCTAAAAACTCAGATAAAACAATAGGCACAAAAAAAAAACACCATACAATCCTAGCAGTAATCACCGGCAGCCACCACCACCCACCCGCAGATCCGAGCAACCCTTGGACCATATACATTCTAACCAATTAAACGGTAGTCTCCTTTAATATATAGATCCGATAGTTACCACTTACTAGTTGGATTCTTAGATTATGCTTGTGTTGATTCTTACAAATTTAAAATAAGTTGTAAATGTGTTGGATTCAAACTTTGTATTTAATTAAGTTGTAGAATAACTCGTTATCACATGAGCGACAAACTTGGTATTTTCCGTTATCACATAACGGAGGTATCTGTTGTTGTTAGAAACCTCGGGAGAGGTAGTGAAATTTACCCTTTATATATAGTAATGCATACTCACCGTCAGGAAAATATACAGGCAACCAAACACGTGCACCACGTGCTTCTTGATGTTCCAACACGGTTTCTTTTGAAATCTGTTGACCTTTTTATCTCTCTTTTCAATCCTTGAAGGAAAGTCAATTAACATTTCCACATGAAAACTGTATTTATCTTCCTAAACATATTGCGTTTTGTGTTAATACTTCTTTATACAAACGTGGCAATGGTGGTAGACTCTTAATTTGCCGGTGGTCAAAACCGGGTCAGCACCGACACTATGGCCCGATACTCTTTGACTAATTTACTAACAATTTTGTTCCAAAGTGTAATCAAAATTCACTTTATTTTCTTTGAACAGCAAAAACAAGTTTTTATTAACCTTTGGAACATCACAAAGATTAAATGGATCGGGACCACGACCGCATCATTACGGGAAGAAAGCATCTCAACAACATTTTCACCCAGGCAACTCGACAATTGTATGCTACTCCAGCCTCCAAACCTGATGAAAACAAAAGTTGGCAAGATTAACGTTAGAAATATATTCTCGTCTCATTCGATCTGTTTGTCCATGTTGGTAGTTCGCATTCAAATTTATGTATAAATCTCAGGGCTGATCCTGAACTCTAGAATTGATTTTGGAGAGAATAAAATATATATATGTGTGTGTGTGGTAGATTGCCTATAACCAATGATCAGCACCTACCACAATTTTCCAAAATAATACAGCCAGATTCGTGTAGTTATTTGATTGATTATTCCATCATGTTTCTGAATTAAATTGCACTAAATTAATAATGTATTCACGTTAGAAGCGTGCATGAGGAAATGAAAAAGACGTTAATTACCTGCTAATCACATCTATTAATTAAGATGTTTAACCTATAGATTTTAGGTGCATTTTATGAAAATCTCATAAAAGAACATTTTATGGAGGGGTGATAAAATAAAGTTGTTTTCCCAACTGATAAAATGTAGTGGTTTTTCCTATAGATTTTAGGAGGATTTTATGAAAATCTCATAAAATCACTTTTACATTTTATGTGTTGAGATTGGTGTGTCATAAAATGTGAGATTTTATGTCCCAAAAATCTGTTGAAGAACACACCCTAAATCACATGTTCCTAAATCCTAATTAACGTGCCCTTTGAATCGTGAGAAAATAAAGGGGAAAGAAAAAGCCAACAAAAATTCAACTTTTTATTCTTTTGTCATTATTTATTACACAAAAATAGTGAAATTTGGTAAGAAATAAAAATAAGCCACAAAAAATTCAAC
Source organism: Vaccinium myrtillus (assembly GCA_016920895.1). NCBI lineage: Eukaryota > Viridiplantae > Streptophyta > Magnoliopsida > Ericales > Ericaceae > Vaccinium > Vaccinium myrtillus. The sequence goes on from CM029273.1 coordinate 17,744,075, forward strand.
TTTTTATTCTTTTGTCATCATTTATCAAGCAACAGTTTGGATTGAATTAATTAATTTTTTAAAATAATAAAAAGTAATTTGTGTCTTGTGATAAATTAACGTATAAGTAATATGAAATTTTTTTTTCGTTGTTTTCCAACCTTTTCGTACAATCCAATGGATGTTTCGGTCACATCATCTGACTTTCACAGCACAAGAAAAAAACACTTATTTTAATGGCATAAACAAAGAAAAACATTGCTTACGTAAATAACATTTCTTTTTCAATGGCCTTTTTCGTGGGGACATCTAAATTATTGTTTCAGTAACGTTACGAATTAAAGTACGCACGTGTAAAGTCACACTTGCTTGCCATCTTCATGTCATTTTCTTTCAATCATTCATCACTTGTTTGTTTTTAGCAGGAGGAGAAAATAAAATTACAATGATAGTAGTGAGATATTGAGATCAGAGATACGGTCGTGTATCAATATCAATACCATAACTCTGACCTTTAATTTGGTTTGTCATAACGTGCTTGTGATTCCACCAACAATCTAAAAATGACAGCCTACCACACCAGATGAATTCAGGGTTAGTTTCCTAAAAAGGAAGCTTTGGCGAGGAGAACATACTATAGGGGCTTATAGTGTAATTAGGCCATCTACTTTTTCCGTACCACTGTTAGGACAAATGGCACCGAGCTTCAAAAAATACCTCCGCTTTTAAAAAAGGGACTTATAATGAAACAGGCCGTAGTTGTTGCAGATCCGGAAGCCACAACCATTGTGTATGTATGCTTGCTCCCTTTACTTGCCGCCTCATGCACAGCCTCTGGCTCGTTATCCGCTGCTGCTTGCCACCGATCACATGGTCACCGCCTGATTTAAGGTTTTGTTCGCTACGATTTGGAGGAGTGAGGATCAAATTTGTTGTTTGGTTGATGTGATTTTAAGAAAAGATTAAAGAAAGAGATTCTTGTTAGGATTTTCACAACCCCACAACACTCCTACGGATCTTGGAAACAAAGAATCACGGAACAGAAAAACAAGTAATCGTGCGTAATGAAAAACGAAAAAGGAAGCGAGACACAGATATACGTGGAAAACCTCAACGTGAGGAAAAAACCACAGGAGCCACACTAGTCCACTATGAAATCGAAATCAAGAGTACAAGTCTTCTCGCAATCTCTTTGAGATCTACGTTTTCTCTGGCCTCTCGATCTTTGTTTTCTCTGAAAACGTGTTGCCCTAATTACACAATAACATCGAAATAATTAGGTCGGGCCTATAGTCAAAATTACACACCGAGGTCCCTCAAATTTCGTACATGCATATTCTAAACCAAATGTAAAAATGCGGGACACTCGTGTCCCGTGGAGGCTCCCGCCCCCACACCCCCGGACCGGTACTGCTGAAGGTTGTCTACACCCCAACAATTCTAAGTATATTCATTGTACATATACGTCTGTGTACATATGGCCGGAGAATCGTCAAATTTCTTTGATCTGGAAGAGTGTTGTATATTGAGTGAGTACTTGAAGGAGAAGGGCAACTTCAGGGATCTTTTTTTTGAAAAGCAAAATTTAATAACCTTTGAAAACAAATTACAAAGATTATCGGAATCCAAGCAACGAGGAATCAAGATGGAGAAGAGGCAGACCCACAAGGAAGACTCCCCTCACAGCAAAAGATACCTACCGCAAGGAACCAAAAGGGAAAAACAACCGGAAGTTGGCAAGAAGCCAACCAAACCCTCAACAAGAAAACACCACCCAAAAAGAAAAACCTAAACCAAAAATACAAACAAAACCCAACCAAAATGACCAAACAAACACCATTGTCGACAGAATTAAGTTGCAACTTCAGGGATCCTAGCCTAGATACTTTTTTACTCGCTATTTTGGTTCCATTCATTTTGCATATCCGTAATAGTTTTTTTTTTAAAGGTATCTGTAATAGTTTGGGTCTCCCATTTCACTCATTCTCCTTCTCTTGTTTTTTCTTCAAATTTTGCTTAATTTTATGTTCCTTTGCCTCGTCTTATTAGCATATTAATAAGAAATTTTAATTTGAAAACTATTTCGTGTATTTTCTTGTTTTCTTGGTGGAAAGCAAAACATGGAAAAAAGATAAATTAGAAGATATAAATGTTGGGTTTATCTTTATTCGTTAATATGTGCAGTACATTTGTTAGTTTTTTTAGTTTCAAAACACGTAAGTCTGTTGGTTTTATCTGTAACCTATGAAGCAAGGATACTCTATTTTGGGCTCTGTATCACGTACCGTACGCGTATCGGACACGGATACGCTCCGGATACGTATCAGATACGTTTTTTAGAGTATCCGTAATTTAAATTTATTTTTATTAATCGGATACGTTTTGGATACGCTCTGATACGTTACAAATACGCTCCGATACGTTACGGATACGTTGTGATACGTTTCGGATACGCGCGGGGTTAAATTTGATATTACTTAAAATATGTGCGTGAAAACTGTAATTAGGGCTTTATAATAAAAATCCCCAAATTGAGAACAGTACATCACATACCGATCGTGTTCTCTCGTTCTTCTTTGCTGCTCCTCACCCATCACCGATCGTCTTCTACTGTTCTGCTCGTCGGACGTCGTCGCCGTCGTCAAATCGAAAAAGATAAATTCGTCTCGTCTGTGTATAAGGTTTGTCTCTCTCTCTCTTTCTCTCGTCTCTCTCTCTCTCTCTCGTCTTTCTCTCTCTCTCTCTCTCTCTCTCTCTCTCTCTCTCTCGTCAGTCATACAGTATGACTCATACTCATATACTCATATATATATAGGTTCCACTTCCTATCCGGACTTTTCATTTCCGGACCTCATGATCCAAACATTTTTTGATGATACGCTCCGATCGTCGTCCGATGTTGTAGAAGGTGTTTCAAGGAAGTCACGGGAAATCTTCAAAAAAATATGTGAAGGAAGGGCTTGATCCAGCCGTTTTATAAAAAAATATTTACATTTTTTGCGAAGACGGCTTGGATCAAGCCCTTCCCTGTATTTTTTTTGAAGATTTCCCGTTTGGACCCTTGAAAACACCTTCTGAACACATTGGACGGATCGGATTTTCCAAAAATAATTTGCAACACAAAAAAAACCCATTTTTTTCTTATTTCCGGGAGTGTGGATAAGAAGTTTTCCGTATATATATATATACATATAACCTTCTCATTTTAGGTTTTTTTAGTGTTATTTTTTACTGTGCTGTAAAAAATAGACCCATTTTGCTCTTATTGATGGCTGGTAGAGGCTGAAACCTGGTGTGTAGTCTAATTTTAATGCTTTTTTTTCCCATAATAGTCTGATGGAATCTGCTGCTAGTTCTGTTGCTAGTAGTGGTAGTTCTGTTTCTAATGAAGGGGAATCGAGGGATCAAAATACTAACAATCCTCTTTGGAGTCATGTTACAAAATTAGAGAAGAGTGAGGTGGTGGGGGGAATACTTTGTGGCAGTGTAATTTTTGCAATGTTATCAAAAAGAGTTCATACACTAGGGTTAGGGGTCATTTGTTGAAGTTGAACAATGGAATTGGAGCTTGTAAGAAAGTTACAAACCAAGATCTTGCAACTATGAAGAAATTAGAGGAAGAAGTTAAAACGAAAAATGAGAGACAATGCGCCAAAGAAAGTGCCTCTACCCCCTTGTACTAGATCAAGTGGTTTTATTCTAGAAGGTTATGAGCCAAAAAAACAAAGAACAAGTGAAACTACATCACCCCTTGAGAAGGCATTTGATAGGAATAAGCGATGTTTTACTGGTCTCACACAATAAGATTTCTTGGGTCCGGGAGCTAGGTTACGTGAGGGGAAGGAATTTAAAGAACCCCTCACGCCCGGCACATTTACCGGTCTCTACTAGATGTTTGAAAAGATTTTGAAAACATTGTTTGAACAGACTTCCAATACAGGTTTATGCGAATACACGACGAATATATCAATAAGATTAATGAGACATGAGTGAATACTTGTGCGAATGTCGTGCATGGATGATTTATATACAAAGAATGTTAAATTTACACTAAAATACCCCCAAAAATGCCTTAGGACATCCCAGAAATTGATCATGAATACTCATTATAGCACACCTGGAAGGGATCCAGGCGCTCAATCCAGGCGCCTGGAGTGCCATCCAGACAGAAACTCCAAAATCCCATTTTTTTGCAAGAATCAACAAATGCAATACTTTGATCAACTCACATGCATTCTGGAAGATGTTTCACAACACAGTAATGAGCTTAAATCTCAAATATGACTCAAATGTAATGAAATGATACTAAAATACAATGACAATGTAATGATGGTATGCGTTTTAAACATCTATAGTGAGAATATGACTAAGTAATATGAAAAATCACATTTTTTTAACCTTCTAAATTAGATGATCAGGACCTATAAATAACACACAAACTCATATGAATGTTTCTTACTTATATGATCCCTTTTTAAAACATGATTGTAACCTTAAAAGACTTTAAATGAGCATCTAAATGAAGATCAGAACATGAAATATGAAGAAATATAGATCAAGGCATGCAAATGATGTACTAAAGCTGTCCAGAATGTGAAAGAAAACAGAAAACTTGATGAGGAAAAAGGGTTCCAGGCGCCTGCATGGGGTAAGTCCAGGCGCCTGGACTCAATGCAAGCGCCTGGAAGGTGATGATCCAGGCGCCTGGATTGAGCTTCTGATACACAAACTGATTTCTCCTTTTGATGATTTTCAAACCTCTCTCAAACCCTCTACTGGTATAAATGACCAAAGAGAGCTTGATTGAGTCCCCCTCAGGGCCTTTTTGAACACATTGGTAGAAAAACTACCTTTTAGGTTTGATCAAAGGCTTGAAATGGTTTTTTGAATGGATTTTGTAGGGATATAGCTACTGATTTTTGGTTTTACAGAGCTATGAAAGGTAGTTTGTGGAAGCATTGATGGATTTTTTTTGGTTGATGAGAGTGTATAGATGATGAATTTAAAAAGTAAAGAAGTGGTTTTTTGGGGTTGAAATGGGTTGGGTTTGAGAGGTAGTTGATGAAACAGGAAATTCTGGGGTTATTTTGACAGAGTAACAGCCAAAATGAGAGAGTAGTTCTTCAGCCACTGAAAATGGAAGAGGAGAGTTGGTTTTATAGGCAAACAAGGGTCCATAAAGGGCCACTTGGACCTTTCAAAAGGGTAAGGGGTCATCTAGGGGGTAAGAGGTAGGTATAATGATCTCTCCCACTCTCCCTCTAACTGAACTCTGCAAGAAAATCCTCCAAGATCGCGTTCCCGCCCACTATCAACTTGAACCACACTCAACCTGGACTGATATCCAGGCGCCTGGACTGTGCATTCCTGGACTGTGGAATTCAGGCGACTGGACTCCTTCCAGGCGCCTGGATTTGGTCAATCCAGGTGCCTAAAAGTGCAATCCAGGTGCATGTGTTGTGAAATTTTGGGCAAATCCAGGGTTTCAAGGGATATTTTGGTAATCTCATGGGAGGTTATTGATGGGATCTTTCAAGTTTTTTATCAAACCTTGTGTGTCCTCATTGGGCATTTTCATCATTGGGGAAATTCCGGAATGCCAAGGGTCCGGATTAGGGTGTCTACACTTGTTAATTAGTTGATATACCATCTTGTTGTTGTCTGTGGAAATGATTTTTGACCTTGGATTTCCTTCATTTTGAGTTGGCGTTGAAATTCCGTTTTGGGGAAAAATCTGCAGAAAATTGGGTTTTTCCCAACCGGTTGAGTGAAATACTCCAACTGGTTGGGAGTTCTTGAATTGTGGCTGCGAATCTGCCTCGGCCCAATTGGTTAGGCAGAAACTTCCAACCGGTTGAGGCTTCCCGAAAAGTTGGTCCAGCCACTGCCTTGGCCCAACCGGTTGGGCAAAAACATCCAACCGGTTGGGAAATGCTGAAAAGTGAAATTTTCATTCTTTGATCCCTCCATGGTTATCCGATGATCTGTACGTCCTCCTAGCTTTTCCTAACACTACTTGTTGACGTGTGACATTGTGGGTGTGAGGGTGATACCTTCAATTGGTCGTAGTTGACTTTATGGTGGCACGGTAAACATTATAATTCGTGATTATGCTCTTATGAACATTGGGTAATTTGTTTGTGGCACTATCACGACATTTACGAACGTGGATTGAAATGAGTAATTGAAGTGAATGACAAGGGCCCGGAAGGGTATGCCCGGAGTGACACGGGGCCCGAAAGGGTGTGCTCGGAGTGACACAGGGCCTATATGGTATGCCCGGAGGGACACGGGGCCTCTATGGTATGCCCGGAGTGACACGGGGCCTCTATGGTATGCCCGGAACGTATTAAATGGAGTAATTGAATAAGACGCATGATGAGAGTGTGTAGAACATGAGTGGTACATCAGGTATATATCTATATTGGACACAATGGAGTGATTATCGATCTAAAGTGACGAACCTGGAACTACTCGTTTGTATTCGAATGTCTGTGACTTCTTGGCTTCTTTTGTTTGATTTTCCTTCCTTTGTTGTACCTCATAAGTATCTAATTCATATTTAGAATAGATTGATGTTTTCCTACTGGGCTAGTAAGCTCACCCTTATAACTTTTCAGGTACTCTACACAAGCGGAACATGATTTGGCGTGTGGATGTGCATGCATGACTTCATTCTTTTGAAAGCTAATTGGGCGAGTTACATGATCATCTTGGACTAGTATTACTTTTTGAAAAGATGAACGTTTAACTTGTAACTCATGTATTCTACTAGAAACTTGTGAAGACTATTCGGCTTATGTATTTGATTCGGATACCTTAAACTTTGACTATTGTTGACTTTGAACATGTACTTCGACTTTGACCTCCACGTGGAGTATGTACCTATTTGTGGTTATGAAATTTGGGGCGTTACAAAGGGTTTTTTCAATCTCGCTTTTATTAATAAAGTGAGATGGTACGTGGATTCTATACGGATGACTAGAAAACTGTGATTGTAATTTTTCTCTTTAATCACGTTTTATTCCTCAGCGTGATTGAAAAAAGAACCTTTAGAGTTTAAAGCCCAAAGCCACGATGGACCTTGATCCTCTTCACACGCTCCCTCGTTCGCACGACAGAAACCCTAGGTTTATCATCGTCTTCATCATCAATGGCTCTGTACCCGCCACCTCCTCCTCCTCTTGAGCCGCCAAGGGAATTCTTTGCTCGCCGTTACACTACAAGAAAGAGTAACTGCACCGGCGCTTAAAAAACCGGCGCTAAGGACAACGCTGATTATTAGCCGTCGTTTTCCTTGAAAACCGCCGAGTAAGGGTAAGATATACAAATGGTGGGGCGCGTGGAGGGGTGTAATGGCGACTCCCTCTCTCTCTTTCGTTTCTCGAAGAGACGAAGGATTTTGCAGAGGGTAAAATGGCCTCTCGATTCATCAATCTCTCTTGAAGTAGCTGATTGATTGTTGGTCGAGCTAGATTCAAAGAGTTGGCTTGCTTTGAGATCATTGATGACGATATCTGCATTGAAACCCTAGGTATGAGATCAGCTTGCTTGAGATTATTGAGGACGATATCTTCATCGAAACCCTAGGTACGTATGAGATTTATTTGGATACTGAATTTCCTTGAATTCTGAAATCCTAACGGCTAAAATTGCAGGGCTAAGGATTACGACAATCAGTTGGAAGTAATTGCCGGAGATTCTTGCGGCCAAAGGTAGTCGAGATGATCATCGAGAGCCATGTCAAAGTCCTTTTGTGTTTACCAAATTTTCTGTAATTGGAATACTAAATTTCCTTGAAAGATTGTTTATATGCTCAGTTTTTGTTTATGACAACAGAAATTGATTGATTTCCCTACTAATTGGAAGGATACCTTTTAGTTTGCTACTTAAATATAGCGTTACTTGCTTTCAGGCTCGAAAACGATGTCTCTCTTCTGAACCTCAAATGGGAAATGGAGAAAGTCAAGGGGATGCTGCAGGCCGCCATTATGCTGGTTGGGGTACTTATCGATGTCGTCTGTTCACAGTGCATTTTGCACACCACTCTATAAACTTAAGTATGATCATGTAAACTGATGCTTTAGGTGCCCATTGTAATACATTCATGAGATATGCATTATGAGCTAATATTCAATGTTAAATGCTCTAAGGGGTTTGATTGCAAAATCGTCACCATCTTACCAACTTGTACAAAACATTTTACAGTAGTTACTACTTTCATAAAGTACACAAGTATTTGGGACCATATGTAGTAGTCATGTGATCAAATTTCTCCATATAGTTAATGCTAGTGGTCCAAATAACTATTCTTTTTCTAGTTTACATGTGCCCACTTCTCTATAACCCACAAGCTCTTTCGTCCTATCCTTATGGCGGTTTCTGAGCATCACGTCACTTTTAGTCTCTCAGTCGCTTATTACAAGTCAAATTTCACGCATTTTAGATTCGTTTTCTCTGGTCGATATCTAAGAAAACCACTTTGAAAATGAAAAGGCGATAAGATAATAAGAAGGCGATAAGATATAAGATTATATTTTGTTCAACGAACTAAGAGAGTGGCCGATGCGGGATTAACAATATAGACTAACTAATTATGCTTCAATATTTGATGTTTCATTTTATATTGCATATGGGTATAGAAGTGACAAAGACATCACAACAACATACACCATAAGACAGGAGGATTAATTATATGATAAGTAATGGTTTTGTTTTTTTAAAGTGGCATTCTCTTATCACTATAATAAGCACGAGAGTGACAGAAGAGTAATGCCTTACTTATCCGTTTTTTGTATATATTGATTGGGTTACTCAGTGGAGTTGCCTTGTCATGACTCATGACTGTAGGATTTCATAAGAAACCCTAAACTCAAGAACTCATGTCAAACCATTGAAGAAAATAATAGCCGATGCGTACCGTCGCCATGGAGGATGAACACCTTGTGTGTGTGGTTGTTCGTCTTCCACCTCCAAAGCCCTACTCTTGATCTTGTCCTTCGTCTCACACACGATGGGATGGTATGAGAAAGAGATTAGGGTTTGGAGTGGGGACTTAACCACATATTTATAGGCCTTGGTTCCATCATAGCCCATCATAATAGATGGAACCCTAATGGGCCTTGAATGGTCTCTACACTTAATAATAGCCCGCACCACATAACGCACGTGATATAACACAAATACGTGCTAGCAGAGATTTGTCAATTACCCGGTCATATTTATTAGACGATCACAACTCAATGGGTAATACCGACACCACTCAAACCTTATTCGACAATATACAATATCTAATTATATGATCTATGTAGGCAACAAAGTGTAAAAATTGCTAACAATGATCACATAGAGGTCATATTATACCCTGTAGTTATGGTTGCAATACTACAGATTACTGAATAGACGCAGGCCTCGCTATGCATGTATAACTTCTTTAGCCTTCCTTCTAAAGCCCAAAAGTCTAGAAGCACTAAATAAAGTACCAACTAATGTACTAAATATACACGTGACACTCTTTTAGTGGATGCGTATTGTAGGGGTGGTCATGCGTGTCACACATGAAAATTTTGATTAAAGTCAACGTTGACCCTTCATTAAGATCATGACACGTGTCACCGGGTGGCACGTTTCTCGCGAGGTATCTTTGGTGGGCCACCGATTTTGGCATAGTTATTTATTCGCATGGTGGGGGTTTATCACGGGACCTTTCAAAAAGGCGCCTCCACAGATGGACCCCCAAGATTATTGAGGGCGGTGCTTGGACAACCTTTGGGGCCATCCGAAAAGGGAGAAAAACCCACGGCCCATTTGAAGCGCGGCTCAGAATTTATCTAAAGAATCGATGAAGCTAGTCCAACTTAGCCATGTAATTTACCTGCTATGGTTTGAAAAATTCTCGGGGCCCCCGAGGCCAAATTTTTATAGGGTTCAATCAAAAAAAAACAGATGCCCTAACGGGAATAAGGGAGAAAGTGGCTTGGTGGCTAAGAATCAAGGGGATACTGTGATATGGGAATTTATTAAAAGCCATTTTCTGGTCTAAATGATGATCCAGACGGTAAAAACGGAAAGGAACGTGTTATCATATTATAACGATAAAGTTTGATTGTTGGTTCCAAGGTGCCTATAAATATGGGACATTTGCCTTTCAATGCCCAGAGGTTGGTGAAAATCTTGGCAGAGCATATGTCATCCTAGAGAGAGAAAGGGAAACCACTGATTGAGAGGAGAACATTCTCTCTGCAAATCGGTCCCCATCTCCTAGGTCACCAAGGGTATCACGGATTAGACTGAGAGCAATCCACGCCTTAGTCCTCAATATGTTTTCTTATTCTTCACCCTTAATCGCAGGATTTGTAAAAACCACCTCATTCATTCAGTTTTCCCAAAGTGTCTTTACCGTTAACTATCCATACCTCTCCAGCTCATCATTATTTGACTGTAGCAAGAACCATCACCTACAAGTATATACTTCCATGTATAGTATCATGTATTGATTTAGTAGTGTCATGTGTACATTTTGTATACTAATATTTAGTACGTATAACATTGCTCCTTGTTTAAGGTGGTAGTAAAGTTTTTTTTTTTTTTTTTTTTTTTGAGAAATAGATAGAAGCTTCATTAAATAAACTAAGAAGACAACATGTCCCATAACAACCATAATAAAACAACAAAGCTAAACAACAGACAACACTAGATAATAGGCTGAGCTGAAACTCCATCACCAGTGTCCGGGTGAGGAACAAAAGTAGCCAAAGCATCTTAAGCGAGCGCTGGTAGCAAAGTTGTCAGTGTAAACTATTTGCTACTGAGCATAGAGAGGGCCAATGATCTTGCCGTAACAAATACAATCCTGTATATGATATATCAATGACTATGAGGTTCATTACGAGTGTCATAGGATAGAAAATTTTGTCTAATTCAATCACTCGAAAAATCATGTTTATCACTTTCTTTCATAACTCTGACCTTTAATTTTGTTAAAGTGTTTCTGTATTTTCGCGGCATATACATGTTTATCACTTTCTTTCATAAAATCCATTCACAGATGGATCCGTAAGATTATTGGAAATTTATTTATCCAAGAAACAAGACTTTGGAGTAGTTATGAGAAAACAATGAGTGCATCCCTAGTTTTTTAGAAGAAACAGAATTTATCTAAAAATATCATGATATAATTCTTGCTTTCGTTCTTGTGATTTATCAACTAAATATCGGAAAATTCTCTAATGTTGGCCCAATTTTTTATTTTTTACCATTCAATCAAAATCAAAATACGAGAGATAATTACCACAAAAAAAAAAAAAAACGAGAGATCAAGAGTACTGACGGTGATATGGGAAGTTTATTAAAAGCCATTTCTGGTCTAAATTATCCGTAAAAATTAAAAATTGTACTCAAATTAACGATAAAGTTTGATTGTTGGTTTAAAAAAAAGAAGCATTATATTTTGCTCATTTGTCGAACAAGTGGCGATGCTCTCTACCTAAGTCATGTGTGTGTGTGAACATAAGTGCGACAAAAGAATTTTTCAAAAAAAAAAAAAATTTGTTATCAATCGTGAGAGCGAGAACTAACAGAGCAAGGGAAGAGCTTCCCATCCAAACCACAAAAATCCGTACCCGTCCACACCTCATAGTTCCGGACCAAATTTTGACGATCCGAACCGCTCAATATGTTTAAAATGTGTTTTTAAGGTCTAACGCGAGGATTTGTAAAAACAAAATACCGGGAAGGGCTTGATCCAAGCAGTTTTTCATAAAAGTGCACATATACACGTTTTATGAAAAACTGTTCCGATCAAGCCCTTTCCGGTATTTGTTTTTAATGAATCCTCGCTTTGGACCTTAAAAACAAGTTTTAAACACATCTAACGGTTCAGATCATCAAAATTTGGTCCGGAAAGTGGGGTCCGGACGTTAGGTCCGCATTTTGTGGTTTGGATGGGAAGCATACGGATAAATAAAAACACATATGGCCTTTACCGACAGTTTTTTACCGAATAAAAACAACTAATATATGTAATACGTATATTAAAGGAAACATACGGATACGCAAATATGGCCTTTACCGACAGTTTTTTACCGGTGGTAATGAAAAATGCTAGTAAAGGGTTCTATTATCGGCATTAATAACAAACCGTCGACAAAAACACTATTATCGGTGATAATGAAACTGCCATTAAAGGTGACTATCAACATCGGTAACATGAAACCGTTGACAAAGATAACTATTAAAAGCGGTAAACCCAAAAACTGCTGGTAATTAACAGTGAGTTATAATATACATGTTAGTAGTATTAAAATAAAGAACTTTGTGTAGTTGGGTGGATAAGTGTCAGGGCTCCATACAAAGGGTCGTAAGTTTGAATCTCAAGATAATTTTTTTTTTTCAAAAAACTTTTACCAGCATTAATAGGGTAATTATCAGTAACATCCCCTGAGGTTTCTGACACAAACACATACCTCCCCTGAGGTTTCTGAAATGACACTGACCTCCCTTGCTTTTGCTACAATATCAACATTCCCCCTTGCCGTTACTTTTCCATTGATGGCGTTAAGTTTAGGAAGAAAACTACCAAATTACCCTTCTAACTTTCCCAAAATAAATAAATTCTACCAACTTAATTTTTCAAAAAAAAAAAAAAAAACACATCGTCTCTTTTTATTTTGTGAAATTTTTTGGGTAAGTGAACTTAACTTTACTAGACCATGGACATTAGTGGAAAAAGACTTAACTTTTTCACTTGAAAACAATTAGGTTAATTTTTATTTTGCCAATTTTTTTTATATTTTTCAGTTTGTCTCAAACAAAATGATCAATGAAATTAAAATAAATAGACTCGTGTTATTAAGCCAAAACTATGCAACAAAAAAAAATCCATTACTTGGCTTGTTGGGCTTTATAACTCTTTGAGCGATTATAATAAAAAAAAAGTTATTGTTTTTCAATTTTTTATTATAATGTTATTTGGTTTTTCGGTTTGTCTCAATCAAAATGATCAATGAAACTAAAATAAATAAACTCATGTCAATAAAATTCATATGCAGGAAAAAAAAAAAAAAAAACCTCCATTACTTGGCTTGTTGGAACGAATTCAAAACTCTGCAGAAAAATTCATTTAACTTTTGGAACGGTCATAATAAAAATTTCATGATTTTTCAATTTTGTATTATAATGTTTTTTTATTTTGGGTTTATCTCAACCAAAAATATAAGTTGGTTAAAAAAAATTTAAGTAGAAAATGAAAGTGTACAAACAAAAAAAAACCGTAGACATTGAAAGGAAAAAAAAAAACTATGCAAAAGAGAGTCTTTTAAACTCACACACACGCACACTTATATATATATACATACATATATAGGTAAAACTTCTAGTCCAAATCTCCCGAAAATAAGGAAAAAATGATTTTTTTTTGTTTCTCAAATTATTTTTGGAAAATCCGAACCGTCCAATGTGTTCAGAAGGTGTTTTCAAGGGTCCACGCGGAAAATCTTCAAAAACAAATACCGGGAAGGGCTTGATCCAAAAAAGTTTTCGCAAAACTGTATTTTTTTTTTAAGATTTCCCGCGTGGACCCTTGAAAACAAAACATTGACGGATCGGATCGTCAAAAAAATGCTCGGATCACGGAGGTCCGGAAGTCCGAAGTCCGGACTAGAAGTGCTCCCTATTTATATGTATTATATATACGTATATAGAGATAAGAAATAGGGAGAAAATTATGTAAATGATAAAGACTAAAAGGAGAGACAAAAAATTTGGTAAAGATAATATAGTTTGGTAGTAGGAGTATTAAATGAGAGAAATTTTGACTTTAAATTCTTTTTTATGTGACATCATCAGTTTCCGTTAGTTTTTTAACGGAATGCTAACGGAAAAAGGTTTAGGGGGGAATCTCGATATTGTCAGCAAAAGCAAGGGAGGTCAGTGTCATTACAGAAACCTCAGAGGAGGTATGTGTTTGTGTCAGAAACCTCAGGAGAGATTGTTGATAATTACCCGCATTAATAAGACCGCTGGTAATAGTGTATTTTCAGTCCCAACGATTGTATAGACGGCGATGGGGAAGACCCCGGTAATAGTGTTTTTTGGCCTAGTAGGCTAGTAGTATATGATACGTACCTATGCATTCCCTGTGTTTACATTCGGCATGTGCAATGGGGATACTTGTTGACGTCCAATCCATAACTATATCCCGCTCTACTTCCACATGACCTCTTTAACCCACAACTAATTAGAGCTAGACTAGTAGTGGGCCTCTTTTTGCGGGGGCCCAACAACCGTCGGTTGCGGCTACAGAACAAAGACTGAAAGACGTATACATCACCGATGCAGGCCAACCGAACAAAGAGTGGGGTTATGCATGGCCCATTGGATACCCCATCACTTCTTGGGTTAGTCCACATGGACCACATGTAGAAATACTTGAGGCCTATTTCGGCTAAATAAGTCATTCGGATTTTTTTTTGATAATTGATTTTTATACGCCAAATTAATATCTCCACTTTTTTTTTGTCTTTTTTTCGGTTTGTATTTTTTTTTTTATGTGTAAAAATGTCGGGAGAGTTGCTATAGGGTCCACTATAGCTATTTCCTAATACTTCTAATCCATCTAACATTTTCCTAACACATCCAGTCCACTCATGCATCCAAAATACTACAATACCCCTCCCTTATATCTGAAGTACACGCGACCTTCCTCCAGATCCAAACTTCTCCCCCATCTCTTTCTCTCTCATCTCATTGCCTCTCTCTCCACCATCACCAAACGATTTCCACCGTCGGCATCGATTCAATGGAAGATTTCGACGTCGGCAGCTGCTCGTGACAATCTAAACAACTCATGACAATCTAAACAACTCATGACAATCTAAACAACTCAAAGACCAGATCTGAAGCCATATTAAACTCAGACATGGCTGTTGGGAGCGGTCGGAGACCAGATCTGACGCCGCCGACGTAGTACAACTCGAAGCTCCTCCTCTCTTCGCCGCATTCTTTGTCGTTGTTGTCACGTAGGATGATGACCGAATAGAACAGACAGCGGTCGCCGTGGTTTCGTCGGTGCCGGCGGAAGCGCGGATTCAGATCGGCAATTGATTAATATGTCACCTGATTCTGTAATGGATCTCGTCTCCTAGATGGCTGTGATGGTTGTCGGGAGGACTGTAACAGTTGGTAGTGGAAGAGGAAACATGTATTGGAGTCTCAATGAGAAAAGCTGCAATATCTTCTTCAGATATCATCTTTTAATGTTACTAGTACTGACTTTTTAGAGTTTTGTTAGGGTGCAATTGCAACACGCCACAAGATGTGGTTATCTTATGAGTTCAGATAACCACCTCTTTTGAGTTCAGATAGTCACACCTGATCCTAAATAGGCTTTAAAAAAATAGATATAATATAGATAACCACATCTTGTGAATATAGATAACCACCTCTTATGATTCTAGATGTGGTTATCTGCGCTAGCGACTTTTCCGGCGCCGGTAACTTTCCGGCACCGGTGAACTTTCCAGCAAGAATATGTTATGTATTAAATTTAAGAATATGTTATGTATTAAATTTAATGTGAGGGAATATGTGTCTATTAAAAATGGAGAGTGGACCTTATACCTTAGAAATTGTAAAAAGGTGGATTAGAGGAGTTATGAAACTAAGAGGTGGACTAGACATGTTACAAAAAGCTATAATGTACCTTAGAGTACTTCTTTAATATCAATTTGGGGGTGTGGAAATCACTCCCTCCCATTTTTGGTCTCTATTAAAAATATATATATTTGTTATTCCGCGTCAATTTTTTTTGGATTATTGAGGCCCCGTTCTACAAAGGGTCATTAAGGCATTTTTGTTGATTTGTTTTTCTACTAAGGGTCATTAAGGCATTTTTGGTTGATTGTGTTTTTCCAATAGATTATTTTCTCACAATACATCAACTAAGAGGGCCTCAAAAAACCAAAAAGCCCCTTAGTAGAACGGAATTCATCTCAACGAGAGAAATTGGTAAAGTAAAATATTATCATCCAAATTATAGAAATTTTTTGAATAACGTAAAAAATACGAGAACAAGGGACCTTTTAGCTTATTTTTGTCTTTATAAAAAAATTGAGCCTTTTATAAATTTTTTTTTTCGATTGATTCGGATTATAAACAAACAATTAACTCTCATAAAGACGAACCAAATAATTCACAAGAATTTGACACGACGCTAACTAATGTGAAAAAAATTTAAATAAAGACAAAAAAATAATCCAAGTTCATTTTGAGAATAAACTCAAGACAAACGTGTTTCATAACTTTCATTCATGTTAATACCAATGTCAACCTAACTTTTTACAACCATCGCGTATTCAGGAAGACAAACAATAAATTTTCGGGTCATCATTTTCAACCATAAATGAGACCTATATAAAGCTTATCATTTTGTCTACTATGAGAGGTTGCATGTTTGAATCTTATAGAAGCCAAACATTCTAAATTTTGGGGTAGCCAAAGGACTTACCCAGTCGTTAACTTCAGTGTCCCGAATTAATTGAGGTGCACACAAATTAATCTGGACATTCGGTGACATTCGGTTATCAGGGAAAAAAAAAAAAGGCAACTGAACTTGGGATAGCACATAAGAAAAAGAAATATAGTGCTTGGGTTTGATAGACTTCGGGATCGAACAAAGCCTATTTTCGATATTTCCGTCCAAGTCCGAAATTTTCACTTTTTGTGGGCCATGAGAGTTTATTCGACATGGCAGGGTCGGCTTAGGTACTTTTGGGTGTTCTAAGTCCAATCGTTAAGTGGTGTTTTTAAATTTTTTTATAATTAAACAATAATAGTTGAATAATGTGTCTATATAATTATTTTGGTTCATCTCAAATAATAAACATATTTTTGGCTCTAGCGGTATAGAATTTTCATTTGATTGTCGATGACACATTGTTAATACATGGTAGTTCCAGAATTCCTAAGCTTGAATAATTTTTGACAAATAAACACTAAAAAGAAAGTGCTGGGATAGGATTCGAACTCAGACAAAAAGGGTGGAATATATTCACCTTACTATTGGATCAAGAAAGGCATATATCTATATAATTTGCAACAAAAACTAATATTTATAACTTTTCCTAATTGGTGCTCTCTTTTTTTGCCCAAAACCCAAGGCCCGGGCCTCTTGGGCGTTGTCCTAGGGCCAAGCCCGCGAAATGGGTGCTGCTAGAAGCCCGAATGGGCCCTAGTTATGCTACTTCAGAAAGCATTAACCTTTGCTAGGCTGCAAGAATGGCCTGAGTCCTTCTCTTTCTTTCTATTTCGGCCCAGCAGGCCCATTTTGCATTCCTCTACCAGTTCCTTTTATTTAGAAAAATAGTTTAAGAAGAAAATTGTGAAAAGTTTGAATTATTTACCTTATTTGCTTAAAAAAAGCAAAGGAAGAGTGTTTGCTTGCAATTGTAAATACTTATTTTACTTTTTCAACTTATTTGATAAAAAAAAAGAAAAAAAAAGAAGAAGAGATTATCTTAAACTCTAAGTTGTAATCTTTTTTACTCATTTAGAACGGACAAAGTTATAGGGAAATGGCTACAATATGTATCATATGCACCCTATAAAAGTTACGAATCGATTAACAAAAGTTACGAATTTTAATAAAAGTTACGAATTCTTTGTACAAAAGTTACGAAACGCACTAAATGTTATGAATCATAGAAAATGTTACGAATCATACTTCTGAAAAAGTTACGAAACACTAAAAAATGTTACGATTACCAATGAGGTGGCACAATATGGATCACACAATGGGTGCATATTGTACACACCTTTAAAGGGTGTGTATTGTAGAATTTTCCAAGTTATAGATAGACAAAATCTCATTCATTTCAAAGTATCTCTATATAAACATTAAGCCGAGATCCATTCGATAATAAGATATTCTATAACTTATCTAATCAAATAGTTTAGACTTTGCTGAGCAAAAAGGAAAAAGTTTGAACTTTTATTCAAGCTTGTAAAAAGCTCCACAAACTGAGGGGGCATTAGCCTACCAGAGAGAGAGAGAGAGTGATGGAGAGAGAGATAATATCAGAATTTGGTGGCTTATAGAATGTTTTGGACAACTGTAAAAAACGTAAAAAAATACTAATATGTATTTTATGATTCAGATTAAACTGTAAAATTCAAAATAAGAAAATAATTATATCATTATGTTGCCCAATTAATTAATGTCATTTGTCATTGTCACGTTCTTCCTCACTGATAGTTATTTTGCAATAATATATGAGATAGATCACGCACGCCAAGAAAATTTGGTCAAATAAGAATCAGTCTTTAACTTTTGGGAACGTTTGATTCCAGGATTAAGAAGTGAAAAGGCTAGTTAGAGAATCTCCAATCACATTTTGTATCAAATCACTCCAATAGTGTTTTATATTGAGTCCTATTTTAGTCATTTTAGAGACCTCATTTTGGATCTCAAAAAAAAAAGGAAAAGGCTACAATACACACCCCTTATTTGGGTGTGTATGATACACACCCCTATAAAAGTTATGATTTTTTTATAAAGTTACGAATTTTTTCATAAAAGTTACGAGACACACCAAAATGTTACGAATCATAGAAAATATTATAAATTATATTGCTGAAAAAGTTACGAAAAACTAAAAAATGTTACGATTGCCGATGAGGTGGCACAATCTGGACCATACAATAGGTGCATATGGTACACACCTTTAATGGGTGTGTATTGTAGCCATTTCCCAAAAAAATAAAAAAATTATAGTATCATCATTTCTTATTTTCACTTTCTGATTTTTTGAAATACACAGGATTTTTAAACAAGAAATTTAATTTTAAGAACTGACCTATAGCATATTGAAAAGACATGATGTTTCTTTAAAAAAAAAAAAAAAAAGATCAAGATTGCATATATTTTATAAAATTTTGAGAAACTTATTAAAATTTTAGATATTTGTGGTTGGAGATTATATGAACAGCGAATAGTGTTATATTATGTGCACATTTTTTTTTTTTATCAAACTATAATTTGTTGATTCTCAATCATATTATTTGATGGGATAGTTTTTTACTTTCAAAATTCAAATGGTCTCGTTTGTAATTACTTACAAGTTACACAAATGATCACATCTATTATTTACTTAAAAATCTTACGAATGCGTTTGGTACAACTTTTTATATGCTAAAATAAAAGTTTAGACTCTCTGTTAGATACGTTGTAGATATCTAATCTTAATGATTCTATAGAAACACTCTTGAATTAAAGTGCTTTTCTATAAAAACATATCTTTACAACCCCAAATAAGTTTTAAAAACCTACAAATTGAAGCTTAAAATAATCTCTCTCTTTTTTTGTCAAATAAGCTAGAGAAGCTAAATAAGTGGTTATTCATAATTGATATCAAACACTATTCAATAACTTTTTTTTACGCAAATAAGTTAAATATATAAGTAACTAAACGGGCCAATGTCTTCATGTTTTGAACTGACTTTTAGTAGTTTTTCAAATTGCCCATAATAAGATAGAAAAAAGATATTGTGAAAAAAACTTATGGAATAAACCCAATACAATACGTATTTATGGAATTTTATGCATCTTTTTCAAAACATATTTATTTTGCTGAACAACTACTTAAATGAAAGATCCTTTGAAATGACTTTTATCTTCCACCAATAAGTGGAAATTTTATTTTTTAACAAGAGTAGTATTTGTTGATAATCCTTTATCTTCAAAATTTTTTAACAAGAGTCCCGTCGATAAACTAAAGCACCCTAGGAGCCCTAGGAGCTTCTCTCTCTATCTCAACTCTTCACAGCCCCACCATTTCAGTATCCTTCTCCTTCCCCTCCTCCATGGGTTGTACACCCTTTGAGCGGCGGGAGGAGGAGGACTAATCCCCTTTCTAGATCTGGGTTTCCCTTCCCCTGTCGCACTGTGATCCGCCTTCCGTTCGCCAATCGCCGTCGTTGGAACTTGGCGTTCCGCATCCCTGTTGGGTGTTACGATTCGTCTGCTCCTCCTTTGTAACCTTACGGGTTCCGGCGTCTTCTTAGGCTCCGGTAGAGGCGCGTGACCGGTTGGAGGTTTGGTTAGAGATGGGATGCTCAGCGACGAAGGGGAGTGTATCTTTTTTCTCGTTTCTTTTGTGTTTTGTCCGGCTTTAGGCCGGTTTTTGTCGGATTTTGTCCGGTGTGTTCCGTTGGTTTGGTCATACGCTTTCTCGTTGTATTTATGTGACCTGTTGTCGTTGGAGTGTCTGATCTGTGGACTCCCAATCTTTCCCCATGAGAATCTTTGATGAATACTATCTCTCAATTTTTAACAAAAAAAAAAAACAAGAGTCCCCACTTTTGTTGGTTGTCTTATTATAATGCACTGATAATAATGTGTATATTTATGTGAGAATGATTGGCCATGAAATTCTTGTACATGATTTACGGGTTAGAAATAGGACTATCTATTCAGTACTCTTGAAATATTGATAAGGGAACCCTATGAGAGCCGCTGACTCCAACTTGACATTTACACACGCTATTCTCCTGCCAAACAAGTAGCATCAAAATATGAGATATATATGATGACTATTTTTGTTTGATCATCGGATGTCACACATGGTGTGCTGCTGATTTGCTGCTATTTATTTAGCCAAGAGTAATGTCTAAACAAAATCACAAGATATTTAGATACTTTGAGAGTAATTAACATCACTTAATATTTTGATAGCTTTTAAGTTTTAATAATTTCTATTACGTACTAAAATACTACGCATAGAGAATCCCTCAGGATTTATTGATGACTGATGAGCTTTTTGTGTCTGTTCTTCTTTGTGTTTGATGAGGTTTTGAAAACTAGTGACGTGATTATGCTGCTTTGTCTCTCTACATCTTTCTCCAGCCACGTCCTTCCCTCCCCCCTCCTCCTGAGCCATTTCTTTCTTTCTTCTCCTCTTCTTTAGTCCCTTTAGATCTCTTCCTCTTCTGGCCGCCGTCTCTCTCCATCTCACCTCCCCTCTAGTCGCCGTCCAACCGCCGATTTTCTCTCTTGGTGGAATCGGTTCGGCTTAACGACGTGGTCGGCTTGTGTGACTGAGGGTGGAGTGGTTCGTGTGGGTCCCGACCGATCCATCCCTGGGTGGTTCAACGCTACCTAACGGTGTTGTGGACTCTCGTCGCGTGTTTGGTGGGTTGGGGGGTGGTGCGGTGGTGTTGGAGATCTTTCATGGAGAAAGGTAGAGCTGTGGTGTGGGCTGATTATCTTGATCTGGGCATGTTTAGGCCCTTGGGGTGCTTTCAGGCTTGCTCGAATAATGGCGGGATGGTGGCTGGGGGACGGATGGTGCTTGGGTGGCTACCATGGGCAGGTGCGTCTAGTGATGCTCATGATTCCGGTGACTTGATGTGGCTGGTGGGCTATACAACGGGGTAGCTCACAGGGGCTCGATCCCTGGGTTCCGAAGGCAGTGATGACAACGATTTTCTAGTTGTCGTAAGTTGTGTGCTTTTAGGGTTTTTTGTGTGGGTCTAACCCATCTCTGACCATTTTGGGTCTTTGGGTGTTTTCTGGAGCATATTGTAGATGGGTTTTTTGAACCATCAGGATGCGAGGCATAGGTCCTTTAGTGGGTTTGTCCCATTGGGTTCCATTGATTGGTTTCTTATCAATCTTTGGTTTGGGGGTCTCAGATTAAACAATTTTTTTTCTCTTCGAGCACTTTGTTGTTTTTTTCTCTTCGAGCACTTTGTTGTTTTTTTCTTGCTCCTATTAGTCTTGTAACAATTTCAAGATTAATGAATTTTGTTGCCTTCCCAAAAAAAAAAAAAAATTATGCTGCTTTGTGAGCCACTCTAATGGTGGGATGTTTACCACAATTTGGAATATATCTTCTTTATAATTTAGGTGATCGGGACAATTTGCGCACACCATAACTAATATTAGAAACCAATCTCATAGTCTACTAGTGGGGACCCAATTAAAGCAGGAGGAAATGCCTCAATGAAATGATTCCAAAGAAATTGATATTACTCGAGAGGAGTAAACTCCAAAGACCCCGAATGGATGCAGGATAAGATAGTATGGGCCGATTGGATGGAGGATTAATTTCAAGGGGATAAGTTATAGAAGGGGGATAAAAAAAGAGAGGTTATTATTTTTGGAAGGTGGCCCACATTGATGTGATGTTTATGGAGGGGGGATAAAAAAGTAGATGGTTTGGATGGATTCGAGGACTCTGCCGGCCTTAGGAATGGCAAGGCTTGCTTATCGATCTCGGGCATCCAAATGTGTTATGGACGGCCCTGATTTGAGGGAAGTTAAAATACCCAAAACACACTTCGCCCTCCTTCAAATCTAGGCCGTCTAAAATACATTTGGACGGTCATGATCGGGTTGGCAAGCCCTGCCTCCCTAAGGGACGGCAGAGTCCCCGAGTTCGGTTTGGATGAGGGATTAAACAGGAGGATAAATTTTGACTTGGTTTGGATGTTTTATAAAATGAGGGGATAAAGGTGGGTGGATAAGGGAAAAAAATGACTATTTTACCAAATGTTAAACTTGATTTTTACCTATAAATGCAAAACTTAATATATTTAAAACTTGATTATGTATTTTAATTAAGTATATAAATGCAAAACTTAATATATTTAATTAATTTTGGACGAAATTGAGTAGAAAATGGTCATTTATTTGTTTTTCAAAAATCCATGTTTTTCGTCATTCTCATTTGGTTCCTTAAAAAAAGGAATGGGATATGCATAACTCATCTCTCTCTCTCTCTCTCTCTCTCTCTCTCTCTCGATAGAAGGCCCATTCTCCCCTAGCACTCTTAGCCCACCGACAAAACTCATCTCCATCACCACCAAGGCAACAATTAAACGCAAATCCCTCCGATCAACCGCACCCATTCTCTTTGTATTTTGTTTATATGGTTGATCCATATATCTCTGGTGTGTGTTTTACAAAAACTTTCCACCATTTTGTTCAATTTATATAGAACTAATAGCAAATGGATCGTTGCAAAAATTAACGGTAGAAAATGGATCGTTGCAAAAATTAACGGTAAAAAAAAAACGGCTACTTTAGTTTGCCAATGATATACATGTGCAACACCATTGGATCATACACTGTGGTCTTCTTTAATTTGCCATCGTTGGATCACTTGGGTTGTGGCACGCATGTCCCACACCAAAACACTTTTTATCTTCTTATCTTCTTGTAAACATGTCCCACACCAAAACACTTTTTATCTTCTTATCTTCTTGTAAACACTGACACACCCATTCATCTTTTTCTCTCTACAACACACGCTCATCTATCTCTCTCTATCCACAATTCACTATTGTTCGACCGATTTCAATCTCCAGCGGGTATAAAGTCTGACGATGCTTAGAAGTCCAACGATCGGAGGTCTGTTGGACGGAGCTACGATCTTATATTTTGCTTGTTTCCAATTTCCTGTTGATTTGTAGGAAGGTAAAATATATATATATATATTCAATTTTCTAGGGTTTTTTTTTTTCTAGTCGGACTGCATTTTGAAGGAGGAATTTTAGATCTGTATATTTGTTTGTTTTGTTGGATCTATATATTTGGAGATGCTCTAAGGAACCTTTCCACCATTTTTTTTTTTTTTTTTTTTTTTGTATCTTGCCGGAAATCTCTCTATGTTAAGGCCCAATATCAAAGGGCGGTTAGGCAAGGGGTACGGGATGGAGGGTGGAGGTTGAGGAGGGGGATAATGAGGGGTGTAATTGTCAAAAAAACCAACCCTCTACGCCCCGATAATTTTTAGGGAGACCAAGGGGTGTCCAAAAGTTATCAGGCTTTAAGCCCTCCCTGAGGGATAAGGATAGAAGGGGTGAAAGGTTATCTCAATGTTTTTTTGTTTTACCAAACGGGGAATATAAGGTGGGGCCCAGGCTTTAGAGTGGGTGAAATATTATCCGGGTTTCATAATGGGCCCGTTTGGATGGCGGATTTGATTTTGAGTGGATTTGTAATGACGGCGGATTTGAGGGTAGATTTGTAATGAGGATGGACCTAACTCCTAAGAATGGTGGATTTGTAATCCGGTGTTTGGATGATTTTTTGAGAAGGGGGATCTGGATGGTGGATATGGTGGAATAAGTTGTCAAAAGACATCCCCACTTGAGTTATTTCATCTCAAATTTGTTTTAATTAGTATTAATTACAATAAAATAACATTTACCATTAATTGTGTTGTATTATTATATATATGGATATGTATAGAAAATGAAGTGCGCATTCATATATATCACGTGAATTTATTTTCGAAAAAAATTGAACAATAAAATAATGGGATTTTTATTTTGGCAAAAATAATTGAAAATTTATATAATTGCATTTTGTTTTGAATAATACACCCTGCTACCAAACTTAGAAAAAAATCCTACCGGTTTTAGATATTCGATTGATCTAATTTTTATTCGGATATGTTTATTTAATATTTTGAATGCCATGTGAAAAATCAGATATCTATAGAGGTGTTTTTTAATGGCCAAGAACACATAAGTGAGGGGTATGATTAATGGAATTTATTTGGGAAAAAATAATTGAAAATTTTATAATGTTAATTTATTTTTTTGAAGAATACACCCTATACTTAGAAAATACTTCTACCGGTTTTTGGTTTCCGATTGAGCTTATTTTTATTCGAATATGTTTATTTAATATTTTGAACGTTTATGTAAAAATTCAACTGAATCGAGTATCAACGGGGGTATTTTTTAACGGCCTAGCACTTACAAGTGAAGGGCACTACTGTCAAAATCATCTCCCACTACCCCCGAATTTACCACCGACACGGGTAACCCCAGCGGTGAAATACTGACTATCCTGTTCACTTGTGATAATTACAATTTGTTTAGGTAAATGTCCATATCCGATAATTTTTTTTTGTAATTTGCAAAAAAAAAATTTGTCTTTTGAAATTTAGTTTAACATCCAATTTTTTTTTTTCCTTTGACGGTTAGGGATATTCGGGTCAGTTTACGCATACCTCGACTAATCCCTTCTCAATCCAGCCAAAGGCAAGCCATCCACGTTATAACTAGAGAATTCACAAGAAGCTATTTTCTTGTAGCCTGAATCCAAGTATCAAACTCTAGTCAATGATGCGGGCAACAAACCTCCCAATCAACTGGACTAACTCTTGAGGCTAGTTTAACATCATATGAAAGTCTGACCCACACCCCATAAGAGCATCTCCAACCATCTTATATAGTATTGCAGGATGAGTTTTCGCAAGGAGAAATGTGAATCGGACAAGTGGCAATAATTCATTGGATTGTTAGGTGAATTTTAAAGTAATACATGTGACACAATCTTATCACATTCCATTTTTTTTTTTTCAAATTTGAAAACATAAGCCACACACTTCTTACTTTCCATAAATGTAATGAAATATCTTTCCAATTGTTTTTTTTTTTTTTTTTTTGTCAATCGATAGAAGAGAGATTAATTACATCACATATGAAGTACAAAGTACCAACCCGGGACACTACATGAATTGTGAGAGTTCACGAGACAACCAAGCCCAACAACTTAATCAATACAAGAAATAAACCCGTTACAGGATAGAAACAAAAAAAGGAATAACCCATATCAAACATATCAATATTTTAAAGTTACCAATTAATCCACGCACGAATTGCACCCTTACGGTGTGAAACAAATGGTAAAAAAAAGTAACCGTGTGTATATCTTTTTTTTTTTTTTTAGTAAACCAAACTTGAAAATAAAAGGGGCTAAACGAATATGCAGCCTACAAGGGGCATACCCTAGGGAGGACAAAACAAAACAAAACAAAACAAAAGAAAGAAAACAAGAAAATTAAGGGATGGCCAAAAAAGGCTACAAGGGGAAGAAAGTGGAAAGGAAGTAGATCTAACGCAATGGGTAAAATGAAATTGATAAATGTTTCAAACCCATCTAAGAGAGGGACCTGAAACACCTATAACAAAACGGACTTGCCAACTGACTTGAGCCATTGACCGACCTCAAGGTCGAGATTTTTGAGTAAAGCCTGAATGAGGCACCACAATGAACAATCCAGAGCTTACATTTTGATGACTTCAAGTCTTCCTTTGCATGATTGACTAGGGGACAACCCCTTCTGATCTCAAAACAAACAAACCTAGGGACATCCCCACCTAGGTAGGATGCAATATATAACAAACAACGCAAAACTGAACCACTGGATGAACTGTTAGACCTCTTGAAGGAAGGCCTGAACTTGGACCAAGCCTTGATTGGATTTGGCTTGGACTTGAGCATTGTCACGGGAGGACACCCCCCTCCCAAAGGGGTATCAAACAACGCCTAGGGACAGCCCCCCAGGCTAGGCCATTACAAACCCAATGGGCAGTCTTCTCTAGCAACTCTGCGCAGCAAATCAACACTTAACATGAATCCATTAAAGGACCAATCTGGAAAAACAACCAGACATGCAGCAAGCAAAAAGCATTCCTAGCAAGAGACATCAACCCCGCTAGGTGGTGACAAGATTGAAAAAGCCACTTAAGGCACACTCAGCAAGCACTCAAAGCATCCATTACAGTAAGAACACAATACTGGATATCCGCAATTAGGTGCAATAAAACGCAGCAGCAGATATAGTACAGAACCAATTAGAATAGAACAAACAACAGGTGCAACACTGCTGCAACTGAGAATTCAAGCAGTAACAGACCATTTTGAGTAATAGCACAGCATGTATAGCGCCAACACTGAGAACCATGTATATATCTTATATGTTATTACAGAGTGACTTTTTGTGAGGAGGAACATGGATGCGACAAGTGGCAGCACTGGTTATATGCTAGTACCTTCATATTTTCAAAATGAAAAATCTCACTTCAACCAAGCTTCATTTGGATTATTCATTTCGAAAAACCATATTTGATTGTCTAATATAATATTGCAGAATGGGGTTTCACGAGGAGGAACGTGGATCTGACAAGTGGCAGTAATTCATTGGATTGTTAGGTGAATTTTAAAGTAATACATGTGACACAATCTTATCACATTCCATATTTTTTTTTCAAATTTGAAAACATAAGCCACACACTTCTTACTTTCCATAAATGTAATGAAATATCTTTCCAATTGTTTTTTTTTTTTTTTTTTTTTGTCAATCGATAGAAGAGAGATTAATTACATCACATATGAAGTACAAAGTACCAACCCGAGACACTACATGAATTGTGAGAGTCCACGAAACAACCAAGCCCAACAACTTAATCAATACAAGAAATAAACCCGTTACAGGATAGAAACAAAAAAAGGAATAACCCATATCAAACATATCAATATTTTAAAGTTACCAATTAATCCACGCACGAATTGCACCCTTACGGTGTGAAACAAATGGTAAAAAAAAGTAACCGTGTGTATATATCTTTTTTTTTTTTTTTAGTAAACCAAGCTTGAAAATAAAAGGGGCTAAACGAATATGCAGCCTACAAGGGGCATACCCTAGGGAGAACAAAACAAAACAAAAGAAAGAAAACAAGAAAATTAAGGGATGGCCAAAAAAGGCTACAAGGGGAAGAAAGTGGAAAGGAAGTAGATCTAACGCAATGGGTAAAATGAAATTGATAAATGTTTCAAACCCATCTAAGAGAGGGACCTGAAACACCTATAACAAAACGAACTTGCCAACTGACTTGAGCCATTGACTGACCTCAGGGTCGAGATTTTTGAGTAAAGCCTGAATGAGGCACCACAATGAACAATCCAGAGCTTACATTTTGATGACTTCGAGTCTTCCTTTGCATGATTGACTAGGGGACAACCCCTTCTGATCTCAAAACAAACAAACCCAGGGAAATCCCCACCTAGGTAGGATGCAATATATAACAAACAACGCAAAACTGAACCACTGGATGAACTGTTAGACCTCTTGAAGGAAGGCCTGAACTTGGACCAAGCCTTGATTGGATTTGGCTTGGACTTGAGCATTGTCATGGGAGGACACCCCCCTCCCAAAGGGGTATCAAACAACGCCTAGGGACAGCCCCCCAGGCTAGGCCATTACAAACCCAATGGGCAGTCTTCTCTAGCAACTCTGCGCAGCAAATCAACACTTAACATGAATCCATTAAAGGACCAATCTGGAAAAACAACCAGACATGCAGCAAGCAAAAAGCATTCCTAGCAAGAGACATCAACCCCGCTAGGTGGTGACAAGATTGAAAAAGCCACTTAAGGCACACTCAGCAAGCACTCAAAGCATCCATTACAGTAAGAACACAATACTGGATATCCGCAATTAGGTGCAATAAAACGCAGCAGCAGATATAGTACATAACCAATTAGAATAGAACAAACAGCAGGTGCAGCACCGCTGCAACTGAGAATTCAAGCAGTAACAGACCATTTTGAGTAATAGCACAGCATGTATAGCGCCAACACTGAGAACCATGTATATATCTTATATGTTATTAATGAGTGATTTTTTGTGAGGAGGAACATGGATGCGACAAGTGGCAGACTGGTTATATGCTAGTACCTTCATATTTTCAAAATGAAAAATCTCACTTCAACCAAGCTTCATTTGGATTATTCATTTCGAAAAACCATATTTGATTGTCTAATATAATATTGCAGAATGAGTTTTCACGAGGAGGAACGTGGATCTGACAAGTGGCAGTAATTCATTGGATTGTTAGGTGAATTTTGAAGTACTACATGTGATACTATCTTATCACTTTCCATATATATTTTTCTCAAATTTGAAAACATAAGCTTGCTATTCCATAAACGCTCTTCTTATTTTCCATAAATGTAATGAAATATCTTTCCATTTATTACCTCTGTCTATATTTGTAGCTAGGTCATTATTTTCAATTAATATTAAACATATCAATATTTTAAAGATTACCAATTAATCCCCACACGAATTGCGCCCTTACGGTGTGAAACAAACGGTAAAAAAAACAAAAAAGTAACCGTGTCTATATATATCGTATATATTATTACAGAGTGGCTTTTTATGAGGAGGAACACGGATGCGACAAGTGGCAGTAATGAAGGCCGGTGGATGTGACACGTATCTATTTAGTTTTTCTAATTTTTAGTTTTATACCCATAAATTCGAATAAGTAATGTATTTTCTCCTAAAATGAATGATTTATTTTGAGTGATTTCATATTTAATGGAAGCAGCATATTTGATTTTAAAAAATCAACGACTAAATCAACCAAAAAAGAGAATGATTTAAGTTGTATATAAAACAACACCTTTTGAGATGGAAATATAAATTGTTAAAGTTAGGATAAATCAGATTCTCAAAATTAGGATAAAAGATTCTCAAAAGGAATCATTTAGCCCATTGGCGGGCCTACCTAAAATATTTACCTAAAAATATTTGCTAAAGTATACAAGCACATGTGGGGGCATATTTTATGTGTTAAAAATTTAGTAAATAGTTAAGGAGGAATGCTTCAATTTTACACTTGTAATATATGTTCATTAACTTTTAGTCTCTCTCTCTCTCTCCCCCTTAAGTCTTTCCCAAAATTTAGGTAGTGACTTTGGGTTGGACATATGGGTGCTAGGGGGGTTTTCTCAAACCCCCAAGGTTCGAGTAGTAAAAGTAAACATTTTGAATTAACATTTTCAATTTTCGAACATATATTTGATTACCATTCATTTGCATGGGTAATCAACAATCGTCCATGGTGTTGGTGATTGGGGCACTTTAGAGTGATCGGGGATGCCCCACCTAGGATTTTAGAGAGTCAAAATTTTTGTGCACTAGAAAGCATTTTTTAGTTTTTCTTAGTTAGCTAGGTAGGACACTTTGGAGTACTCTTTTAGATAGTGCACTAGAGATGCCTTAGCCATAAGTTTAAATTTTGAAAGTACACTTGGTTTTAAACATGCAAATCATTTTGAAAGATCCTATTCATGATGTGTGAGGAAAAGCACAGTGGTCTATTAAGACCTATGGAAACATTTCAAACATTTGAACAATCCTAATAAAGAATGTTCCGAAATTCCAACTCTTTGTTGAAATTTCTTTGAAAAATTTCATAAAGAACTGTGTTTGGTTCACATTTCCAAAAAATTTCCAAAAAATTCCTTCCTAGAAATCTTTTTGAGTTTCTCTCCAATCATTTTTTCTCTCTTTTTTTTAGATATCCTTCCATCCAATCATTAAGTTTTTTTGAAAATCTTCCAATCATTGAATATCATTTCTAATTATTCATTTTTTAAGATCTATTCAAAAAATTTCTAAAAAATTTTTCTCAAAACTCTAAACCAAACACGTTGATCTTTTAAGATCTTATTTAAATTTCCAAACAAAGATTAGCTTGCAGAATCCTCTCTTCTTGACTAATTTTTTTCCGTTATTGCTTAAATTTTAATCGTTTTATTAGATCTCAAAGTCGTTATTGACCATACAATATTGTTATTCACCATATAATCTTCTTTTTTTACTTCATGGTTTCTGAAAAAAAATTTGAATTTGATATAGGAGTACCTCTCTTTTATTCAGAAACTCTATCATTATGCAGAGTCTCTTATCACGCTAAAATAATCACGCGATTTGGGTTCGAAGATAATTAAAGGATAGCCGTCTAAGCCAAAAACAACCTTCAGGACAAGATGAAGACAAAAGACAAGAGCTTCTTCGATTTTTCCATCGATCTTGCAAAGGTAAAGCTTTTGCATTTTATGTTGTGGAAATATTTTTCTTGTTTTGTACATTTCCAAACTCTCTGAGGCGGAACTCACCCAATTTAGTATTGATTCCGTTCTATTATTCGTATGCTATGGATGTGATTATAATCAACGATCTCTGGACGGAACTCATTCAAATCGAATTTTCACCAGTTTGGATTCGGGATCCGAACCGTTGGATGTTTTCAAAACATGTTTTTAAGGTTCTACGCGGGAAATGGGCAAAAAAAAATACCGGGAAGGGCTTCATCCGAGCATTTTTCGATAAAACTGTTAAAAAAGATAGGTCCGGGTGTCCTGACCGGAACCGGACTCTATAATCAGGATCAATCGAGGGTTATATTCATGATACTGTGTGTTAAAAATTCTAGGGAGCGTTATCAAGTTAGTGCCGCTGCAACCATTACCAAATACTATCAAAATGTGCATTATATGAGTGGCCTGTTTGGTACGACTCTTATTAGCTTATTTTCTTGAAATCTTAATCCTATGGATGCAAACAAGGTGTGATATCTTTGAATTGTGTCTAATTTCAAATGACTTCTTCCTTAAACTTTCTCTATGTCATATGCAAGTTGATTTTTAAGGATGTGTCTTTGGCTAGAAAGGAACCAAGTGGTATTGGTAAACAACGAATTTTTGCCTCCATTCTATTTCATCATGCTATTACCAAGCTTTTAGTTTATTATTATTTTAGTTTTTATTTTATAGAACGTCCATGCTTTCAGGTGGTATATGATTGGTGTTTGGATAACAGTTTTTTTTTTTATCGGCAATAAAATTTATTAGAAATCTTGACAAAGGGTACATCAAGATGGGGAAAGGGGAGGGGACTGAGAAAAAACACCTAATAAGGCAAGCCCAAAACACCCAAAAGCAAGGACTTAAACACTAAGCACAAAGAAAAAATAAAGGGCCAAGCCCACCACGGTCTAAGCCCAACTGGGCATACCAAATAAAATCAATGAAGCCCAAAACAAAGCCCAACCCTAGCAACACACACAAAGCTCTGAACCAAACTCCACTAGCCGCCACACCCACTGCCGGAAAACCACAGATTGCAGCCTCCCTACCTCCAACAGCGACAGAGCACACAACGCCGTTAAGCAAGGACCAGACGACACCCAAGAGTGAACCAGGCGGAGCATCTTAACCAACGAAGGAAGAAAGGGAGGCTGAAGCTGGCTACCATGCTACTAGGCCAACCGGAAACATCCAACAATGTACCGGCGGCAGCCGACTCAAGGGAGAGGAGGGGAGAAGTCAGCCAAAGCACCACAACACCACCATCAACCACCAACCAACCGGATGAAATCCTGCGCCGACGTGAACCCATCGAGTGGTCGATCTCCAAGAGAGACCACCAAGGAGACGCCAAATCGTTCCTTACAAATGGCCAGGAGAGGCACCGAGATTCCATTGAGATTACATTGTGCCACCACACGATTATCCAAAGGCAACGAAAAAAAACCCATCGAATGGTCGATCTCCAAGAGAGACCACCAAGGAGACGCCATTCAAATTTCCTTACAAATGGCCTATAGAGAGAGGCGACCACCGAGATTACATTGTACTAGCGCCACACGATTACACCCGCACCACCATGACGAAAAAGTTGAATAAAGATGAAATGAAAAATCGTTAACAAAATGAAATGAAAAAACTATAAATACCAAAAATGAAATACAATGATACTGGAACAAGCTCAAATTATCCTTGGGTGTAAGATCCTATATATGTTTTTTTTATGTTTGTTTGTTCATAATTGTTCATTACATGACAAAATGTGTATGAGCCACCTATTTATGGTTTACGATAATTTCGTCATGATAACTGATTAGGATTGTAGGACGTAATCAATGCTTTTCTGTTTACATAGGGAATTTTTTTGTTTCGATGGTACTATGATTTTTCTGAAATGATAATGAAATGAAATGAAATTTTGTTATTTGGAAATTAAGTTTAAATTACATTATATAACCATAAAAATTATTTTATCTTGCATACTTGTACTAGGATAATGGACCCAGCATGATAAGAAATCACCTTGGCTCATACATTGCATGAATCCAGTTACGTGTTTATAGTTTCAACATAGGGATGACAACATGTAGGGTATGGATCGGGTAGGGTATGGATCGGGGACCCTATTCCACCACAGATTCTCAATTAGGAATTTTTCTCCATCTCCTCCTTCATACCCAGAAGGAATAGTGAACAATCCACCATACCCGCCTCCCATTTGGGATCGGGTATATTCGGATAAATCTATATCCAAACTAGTTGAACTAAGACTATTTATATGTCCTACAGTAATAAAAAAAACTATTTAAAACAAAATAGAATAAAAAAAACTATTTAAAACAAAATAGAATAGAAGGTTACAAACAAATATAGTCCACAAAGATAATGTCAAATTTTAACAAATCCTATCATGAACTTTTTATTACCACTTGATAGCATCGGAACTGTTAAGTATGTAGAATACACAAATTGTACATGTATGCATACTTATATACGGCACACATATACATTTATATATACTATATATACGTATATACAATTTGGAACGGTGCGGGTACGGGCATTCGGGGATGGGTAAGCATTCGGAGATGGGTATAACAAAATCATACCCGCCCCATGTTCAAATGACAATTTTCTAAGTTCTACCACACCCACTCCTATTGGATGAAAAATTGGGTTGTATGCTAGTTCATATTTAAAGAAACACCCAAGAAATAAATACAATACTTAAAAATTGCATTTAACGAAAGATATTGCAATTGAATTTTACTATAAAAATTACAGTTGGGAAGGTGTTCGTGATACCTTCAAAGTAGACCAATTTTCAATATATTTTGGTAATATTTATAAGGTTAAAAATTTAAATTTTGGACGGCAATATTATTGAGTTTTGAATAATATTATTGACATTTGAATATATTGAATGAACATTTGAATTTCATATTTTAAAGATCGAAATAAAATTGTAATCAGAATAAGTGTGAATAGTCAATTTTTCATTGCACTTTTTAATTAAATCTTAAAGTGAAGTAATTTTGATTCTTCAACATTTGCAGTTGGACTTTTTTAATTAAATCTTAAAGTGAGTAATTTTGATTCTTCAACATTTAATTAAGGAATGATTTTCAAACCCCTTTTATCACAAAACACTCCATTTTCGTCTCTATTCACTTTGAAATTAACAAAATCTCTTCTGAGTCTATTTTTCTATATAAATGACAATTTAAACTACTTTTAAGTGAATAAAGATAAAAGAAAGAAGTGTTTTGACTTTTGAGATAAAAATGGGTGTCAAAATCATTTACCACTAAAAATTGGGTCAGAGTTCTCACGAACATGGCTCCGGCAAAAGGCCTTGGAAAGTGGCGTTGATGGGTAGGATTTGGCCCAAGTTTGCATTTTTTCTTCCGTTAGGCTTTACTTACCACGAACACTAGATCTACAAACTATAAAAATAGATTACATTACCACAAAAACAGACTACACTTACCACACGTATAAACCATAAATTGTAATTAGTAAAATTTTTTTAATTTTGCTTTTAAATTGTTTATCGTAAGTAAAGTAATTAAAGTGATTTTACATAACAAAGTAAGTACAATTGGACGGAAAAAAGCAAAACCATCATTATTCTTGTGGTGATTTTCATCTAACAGCTGAGATTCACTCACTTTTTAATTTATCGGTCAATATTTATGGGGCACCAGTGCCTAATACCACAGCGTGACACCATAGAAATTTTGCACGAACACTGGTATTCCAAAAGAAGGGGTGAGAGTCAAAATGAGGTCAGGCCCACGTTTACTACTTACATGTCCGAATATAATTGGACTTTCAATCACCACCAAAGGGCAAATACCTTTTTCTCCCCTTTTTTGTCTTTTATGTCCACAAAGTGAATGATGGCATCCCCGTAAATTTCACCCATCCTCAGGTTAATTTATTGTGAGCAGTGCTGTCAACGGATGCCAAACAGAATTCAAATGCAGCCAAATAATTGTAGAGAGAGAAACTAGTGAGAAAAAGAGAAGAGGCACCTTGAGGGGAAGAAGAGAGAGAGAGAGAGAGAGAGCATATCTCAATAATTTTGCTGCTGTTTACTATATACTCTCATCAATTCCCTCCAATCATGCATTTGTGAGTTCCAATTCAATCTCTCTCTCTCTCTCTGGACAGTTTTATCTGGGTTTTTTTTTACTCTCTTTCTCTCCGTGCTAGTCTCCCGGCGGGAGAAAAGGAAGGAAGTGGATGAGTAGAAGAAAGATATTTCTCTGCTTCTACGTAACTTACTCGCACTAATGTATTTGGTTGTGTTTGTGTGTTGTTTTAACCCTCTTTGAATCTTGAAAAAATATCCACTTTCATTCTACTCTTCTCTTTCTGTCTCTATTCCAACCCTTCCACTTAAATTCAGGCCTTGTCTTCTCTTCTCTTTATATATCTTTTTCTTTCTCTCTACTTTCTTGGGTCCAACCGATCATCATATCAGGTTCTCTCTCTCTCTCTCTCTCTCTCTCTCTTTATATATATATAGGCAGTTAATTAGTTGGGTTTTCTGGGATTAGTTTTATTTCGGTTTTTCTGCTTGAGATTGTGTGGTTGTTTAGTTTATTAAGAGTTGCGATTCGTGTTTGAAAGCTTGAATTTTTGTTCGAGAAATTAATGGTAGTGAAAATTAAACGTGTTACTGTTTTTCACCTTAATTTGTGCTGTAGCTTGTCAAGGTGGACTCTTTTGTTGTTGAATTGGTGGCATAAATTTGAGTTGGGAAATTGAGAGTTTGTTACCATCTATTAGTTGGGTTTACTGGGATTGATTCTGTTTTCGATTTTGTGCTCGAGATTGGCTGATTCCGTTGGTAAAGTTGCGGTTTTTTTTGGGGACTATTGGATTATTGTTGAATAAAGAGTGAATGCTGATGAAATTTGTATGGGTGTACTGTTTGTCAGCTTAATTTCATATTTAGCTTGTCGTTGTTACCGTTCATTTAATTTGTGCTCTTTGTCATTGATTCGGTGACCTAAATTTGCATTGGGAACACTGTTGACCATGTACCAACTGTTCTTATGAGCTGCTCTTATGATGTCCTTTCGCGATTTTCGGTAACACATCCATAATTTTGAAATTAGGGCATTGAGTGTACCCGCTAATTTTCATGTGCTGGTTTTCAATTTCATTGAATTCATTTGAAACTTCACTTGATGGTTTCATACTGTAGACTAGAGGTTGTGTGGGTAGTTCTGGAATTTGAGTTGACTCAACATTTGGAAGCTTGAATAGCTTACAGTTTTCAATTAAAGGAGAATGCAGAATTTTCTCTTCCCTTTGTTAGCTTCAATAAATTCATGACTGCTTTGTCATTGTTTAGCTAGATTGGGAAGGCAGCATCGTCTGAACTATAAGTTGTTGAATTGTTCTCATAACTGGTTGATTATTGACATGAGAGCCCAAGTAGAAGCTACTTTATTTTATAGAGAAACTGATCCAGGACCATATATCTTCGAAACTGCACGACAAGGCAATCAAGCAATGTGATTTCGTTCTAATGATTGCTATATGCAAACATGTTAAATGGCAAGTACATTTGCTGAAATCTGAGGAGACTCCTGACGGCTTAGGTTGCAATCCCCCAATATGAAGATACATGTTGGAGTCCTCTTAATTGCTTCTGTATATTAATCAACAACATAAAGTTTCGAACCCAAAGTGTAGAAATAGCTAAAAGAATATATCTTGTTATATCTTGGGCATAAGCTTTTATAATAATGAAACTATACAATGATGAATAATCGTTGGCAACTTTTTTTTATAAGTATTAGATTCTACAGAAAAGGCATCAAGGGTATATCATGTCGTGGATTCGACCCAAACGAACGCAAAAAGACAATCACACGAAGAGTAATCAATCAGGAAACAAAGAAAGCACGACACAATGATTTACGTGGTTCCCCAAAATAGGTAATTGGGTGTATCCATGGCCCACACCAGGCTCATCAGCTTTATTATGTGTAGAATGAAGAACTGAGTGTGGATAACATCGGTTGTTGCGTCTATTAGAATATAGGGTTGTACATCACATACTACCGTAATACACCTATTCAGGTTACATTCATGACTGACTCCAGTTTTCTGCTATGTATCAAATGGATAAGAGAGTACGGATTAAGGCTGCTGTATTTAGCAGAATACGTATCGTAGGGTTTTATATCACTAATTACCCAATACCGCGCAACCCCGTCATAGACAACAAAGTGGCATAGGCAAACATAACAGAATCAGGCTTCCACACCCAACATGCCACCTATGTACGAAAGAAGACCATAAACAAAAGACCCTAAACATCTAGAAACATAAAAAAGAAACATGTCAAGGAGATGGGCCTATACTCCACTCCAAATGCCAAAACTATCTATCATGTCAAGAAATTGGTCAAGAGTTGGGTTGCACTCCCTTGATAACATACTTTTTATATTTCGTCCCCCAACAGAGTTTATCTCGATCATATCTTGCATGTGGGCATTGTGTCCTTTTGGCAAGTACATTTTGCCTTCTACCTGAGCAAAACTAGATATTGCTTTTGTGTCAAACCAATTGCTGCTACATCATTTTTTTTTTAACGGAATTGCTGCTACATCTAGGCATCTATATTTTATTCATAGTATGGATGTTTTTTATGAGCCTTTGAGTCTTTGACACACTTAATAGAGTTGAAATGTTTTTCACAAATCTATTGTGTTGCAGATACTAACTAAATGGATCAGTATTTCAAGGATCCTACTTCAGGTACCACAATCATTCCTTTTGGTCTCTTGTACTGCTCATTTTTTAATTCATACATTAGGCTTATGTTAAACATATTTATCATATGTGTTGTAGGTCCACCTAAAAGTCCATCAGTAGATGTCTACGGTAAAGTGGGAAATGCATGGAGGATTCCACGTGGAGCTGATGCATATCACACATCGACTGATGCTAGCTTGTTTTCTACCTCATTGCCTGTCTTTCCGCGGGAGAAGTGTATTTGACTCTTCTTTTCATGATTTAGGCTCTAGTTATTTTTTTACGTAATATATTTTACCCAAACAAAACTATTCATGTTGAAATATTTTTCGTGCAAAGTATTTTCCAGTGTTTGGTTGGGAAAAATATTTTCTAGAACAAATGAAAAGTAGAAAACAATTGAAATAGGATAATGGAAGAGAAGGGAGGAAGGGGAAGATAGCCAGTATTTTCTGCATATCCGAATCAATATACTTATATAAGACAGTAAGAGATACACTTTAGATATGCGTAGTTGATGAAGGTTAAAAGTGAAAGTGGATAATAAAAGAAAGGATGATTGATGAAGACACAACATGTAGCTGTAGCCTATATGTGGCCGCATTTTCTTTCTCCCCTCTGTTTGTGTGCGCGGCTCATGTTTCTCTCTATCTCTCTGTCTCTCTGTCTCTGTAACGCCCCATGTAGACCATTGACCCAAAATGCTTAAGCCCAAGGTACTAGTAATATGCCACATGGTTTGTAACATATCCAAGATAACTCATGTAAACAACCAATGTGGGACTAAACACCATCTACCCGAAAACCTGGGGTATTACAATCTTCCCCCTTTAAGAATGCAAAGTCCTTGTTGCATAGTCCCAACAACCTCCCCTTATGTCCGTGGTGGCAGAGCGCATCCTACCAACCACTTGGACCAGGGCAGGGCTCTGATACCATTTGTAACGCCCCATGTAGACCACTGGCCCAGTACCCTGATTTGATCCACTGGCCACACCACATGGCCCAAAATGCTTAGGCGCAAGGTGCTAGTAGTAGCCCACATGGTTTGTTATATACCCAAGACCACGCATGCAAACAACCAATGTGGGACTAAATACCATCTACCCCCAAACCTGGGGTATTGCAATCTTCCCCCCTTAGGGATGCAACATCCTCGTTGCATAGTCCTAGCAACCTCCCCTGGTGTCCGTGGTGGCAGAGCGCATCCTACCCACCACTTGGACCAGGGCGGGGCTCTGATACCATTTGTAACGCCCCATGTAGACCACTGGTCCAGCACCCTGATTTGATCCACTGGCCACACCACATGGCCCAAAATGCTTAAGCGCAAGGTACTAGTAGTAGCCGGTAGCCCACATGGTTTGTTATATACCCAAGACCACTCATGTAAACAACCAATGTGGGACTAAATACCATCTACCCCTAAACCTGGGGTATTACACTCTCTCTCTCTCTCATTTATTATGCAGCTTTTGATATGTCAAAGGTAATAACCTCACCAGTGGTTGAGAAACCGGGGTTATGAAAATAACAAAAAGTTTTAAGGGTGATATGATATAAATCATACCACTTAGAATCTAAAGAACATTTTACAGTAGTTTACAGTCCAACCGAAATCATTCAGCGGAAAATATTTTACTTTAGAACAAACGGAGCCTTAAATTACTCTCAGTTGGAATGGTTTCTGACATCTGTTTTTGGCACCATTGCAGTGAACTTCACTCACTTTGAGCATGGTGGTCAGTCTGTTGA
Source organism: Vaccinium myrtillus (assembly GCA_016920895.1). Taxonomy (NCBI): domain Eukaryota; kingdom Viridiplantae; phylum Streptophyta; class Magnoliopsida; order Ericales; family Ericaceae; genus Vaccinium; species Vaccinium myrtillus. Next base: position 17,783,322 of record CM029273.1, read on the forward strand.
TGATGGCTTCCCTAGCTTAAAGGAACTTCACCAAGAAGATGACAGTAAGGATCCACTTGAAGATATTGAAGCAAGTGCAATTGGAAGCTTGCTTCCAGGCGATGAAGAAGAGCTTTTAGCAGGTTTAATGGATGACCTTGACCTGAGTGGGTTGCCAACTCAACTGGAGGATTTTGAAGATGATTTCTTCGGTAGTGGAGGGGGTATGGAATTGGATTTTGAGAGCCTAAATGTTGGTCTTCCAAATTTAAGCATGTCAGATGGGGTTTCTGTTAATGGGATCGGGCATTATGGTCTTCCAAATGGTGTGGCTACAGTTGCTGGAGAACATCCCTACGGTGAACATCCTTCAAGGACGTTATTTGTCCGAAATATCAATAGTAATGTTGAAGACACTGAGTTGAGAGCTCTCTTTGAGGTATTCTACATTTGCTAGATTAGTTATTGAACCTTCTATTTCGAGGCATGTATCACTGCTTCACCTCACTTTTCTTTTTAGCATACTTGCCAAGTGTTTTACTTTCCGCAAAGAATAGTATTTTGGTTTCTTCGTGTAGGTTTATTATAACCATAATCAGACATTCACGGGACAACCAATTTTCTTGAAATACAAAACCGAGTCATTTTTATATGCGTGAATTATATTAAGATTTTAAATGGAGGCTACTTCCTCAAACAGGCCTGTTGATTTAATCATTGCCTGGGTTTTTTTTCCCTGAGATACCTACTGACAGTTTGTCTTGTGCAAATTATTTGTAACCAAACAAGTTTCGAATTTAGCTCATGAAAAATTTACTACCATGCAAAAGAAAGGATCAAAATATTTGCAAATAGCTCCAGGTTAAGTAAAATCGAGATGTTCCTAAGTCATATTGACTATACTGTTTTCTGCCTTAGATGAAAGTAATTGCCATAGTCTAAAATGAAAAGTATGTGATCAGCTTTCATTCGCTTGGCTTTTATGAGCTGTGTTAGCTGTGTGGAACCTGATGAGCTAATGTATGATAGAAAGAATATGGAATACTACTATTTTTCACATTTCTTGATTGGTTGAAAGTCAGTTTAGGCCTAGTCTCTCTAAGCATGATTGGCCTTTAAACTTCATATTATCTGGTGCTTGGTTGTTCAATTGAAACATGCATAATTCATTTGATGTGAAAATAGGCAAGGAAAAAGCTGTTTGGTTTGTCATCTTCATCTAAAATGGTTTTTTCCCCAGATGAAATCTCATTGTTTTATTCTCCTTGCTACCTCCTTTGTTCTCATAATTTGTTTCTGTTCTCAGCCATGCTACTGAAAGTATATGTGGAAATGTATTGGCATTTCCTTTCAATTATCTTATAAAGTTGATCCAAATACAAGAAGACATTTAGTAGCATAGCATATCACCGTAATGCGGGCAGATAATAGCTCATAAGGAAGCGAGGGCCGCCTTGGTGGCCATTGCTTAACAGAAAATAGCTTCTTCTGCATGAAGATTCCATGGCAAATAGTTGCCCGATGTGATATAGGAGTTTTGATACCCTCTTGCTCTTCTTTTCCACTCTAATTACACACAGAACATTTAGTTTGTCTTCTATGGCTAAGGTACCATTTTGAGCTACTGAACAATGGTTGACCGCGTGCACAATATTAAAGCACAGTAGAATTCGCGAAGTCCACAACCTTCACTTATTTGACTGAGCTTATGAAGATCTAGATCAGGGCTTTTTGCTAGTTATTTCCTCACATTTTTTTGTTTATTTTTCTGGGGAAATAGTTGTATCTCAATTTGTTGCCATTACATTAAGACTAATTGACCATGAAACTTATCTTTTCTTGTAGCAATACGGGGATATCAGAACTCTATACACTGCATGCAAGCATCGGGGCTTCGTGATGATATCTTACTATGATATCCGAGCAGCTCGAACTGCAATGCGTGCATTACAAAATAAGCCCTTAAGACGAAGAAAACTTGATATTCATTTTTCAATTCCTAAGGTTTGAGCAATGACTTCTGCTCTTATGATAGTTTGAGAATGTTGATTAGCTAACTTCTACATCAACTTTTTGTTCATCTTCCAGGATAACCCATCAGAAAAGGATATTAACCAAGGAACTCTCGTAGTGTTCAATTTGGATGCATCAGTATCGAACGACGATCTTCGTCAAATATTTGGTGCTTATGGGGAGGTCAAAGAGGTACAATCTTTGCTTTCAGGGGCAGACCCACAAAGAGGGCCGCGCGGGCGAGCCCTATGCCAAATTTTTAGAATTACTAGAACAGTCTTATGTAATGGTATTGTACCATGTAAAATTGTGATAGTGTCCTCAGAAAGATCACCTTGATCCCCTGTGGTTGATATTTGTTAGTTTTTTCCTTAGCATGACATAACGTGATGTGACGTATATGGTTATATAGAGGTGGCAAATGGGCGGGTTTGGGCGGGTTGAATATGGGTCAAACTATAACCAACCAACCCTTATTTTTTGTTCCCTTTTTCCCCCAAACTCTATCTATATACACTTTACCTTCGACACCCTCTAGGCTAAACTACTCCCTGTCCCATGCGAAACCTTTTCAGGATTACTTAAAGGGGAAACAGAATAAATGTCTACGATCCTAATCGCCCAAACTTCTACTTACTCTGTTCTAAACCGTCGATTTCTAATAAAAAATCAGTATCACAAGAACCTCGAGGATTAGGTGCGTCGCGGAGTATGAAATGAGGGAATGAATCTCGACTTTGAGCTGTTGATTATGAGATGACTGGTGATTAAGGTGGGACAAGGGGTTGTGACGCGAGAGAGAGAGGTTTTTGTTTGTTGAGGGTCCCAATGAAGTGAATTCATTTGTTGAGGGCATCGTTTTTTATTTATTTTTACTCTATGACCTATGTATGGAGTATCTATTTAGCTCACCCATTTTTCAACCCACCGAAAACCATATGAGAGAAAGAGAGGTTTTTGTTTGTTGAGGGTCCCAACGAAGTGAATTCGTTTGTTGAGGGCGTCCTTTTTTTTTTTTTACTCTTATGACCTGTGTATGGAGTATCTATTTAGCTCGCCCATTTTTCAACCCTCTGAAACCCATGTATAAATGGGTTAATGTGGGTTGACCCGTTTGCAACCCATAATACAATATGTATGGATTTGGGTGGGTTATAAGTGGGTGGATTTGGGCAGGTTCATGGGTTGGGTTTAAAATAGCCACCTCTAGTTCTATATAAATAACACTTTGTGTATTTTCGTAAGTTAGCCTTAAGGGACAAAATGTATCCACCTAAATGTGATCTGTGAATGGATTATACCCTTTGCAGTACGAGAAAAAAATTCACCATTGAAATTACTATTGCCCTAATTACCGTACATTTTCAAATCTACCACTGCTTGCTTTTCTTTCGTTCTCCTCCCTTGCCCCCAACAGTCAACTACTACATTCCTCTCTTCTTGGGGACTAATGTGAGTTCTTAACTCCCTGTTACTAAATGCAGATCAGGGAAACACCGCACAAGCGTCACCATAAGTTCATTGAGTTTTATGATGTTAGAGCTGCAGAGGCAGCACTCAAAGCTCTGAATAGGAGTGACATAGCTGGAAAACGCATAAAGCTGGAACCTAGCCGGCCCGGTGGAGCCCGTCGGAAGTACGTATTGATAAATTGTTCATCTCTTTGAATCATGAATGTTCAACTTAGGCACTCTTGTTGGCATGCTTTCCTCTTTTTCTATTTTTGCGAAACTTAGATGCTTGTACATCCTGAATGCTCCACTCTGAATGCATATCACTAATTAATTATTCTTAAAATATCTGCAAGGGGTAGTAGTGTCGTTTTTTTTAAAAAAATTTCCTTTATAGTATTATATAACAGTACATTCAACTACATAACTGCAATCGTTTCTTATAAAAGAGGACTTGATAGGAATAAATAGATGTACCATACGGAAACTGGGTTCTTGCAATGTTAGTATTGGTTATAATTTGGGGTCGCAGATTGCGAAATTGTAACTGTAACAACTTGTAGCACTCCGCCCCAACCTGAGCTAAAATTGATGGATACTTCATACTTCTACGCTGGAGTTTCTTTATCAATTTGTGGCTTTCAGAATTTCAACATCTTTTTCATTACCTTATATGCCCAACTTGTAGCACTCGCACCCCAGGATGAGTCAAAATTGATTGATCTAACCCCCTCTCTCGTCGTACCTGACACTACCATAGATGGGACTGCTGGCACTTTGTAAAGAATAAGACTCCAAAGACAGGCAACAACTGTAATTGAATTTCCAAAGCTTAAAAAGATAGGCTAAAATTGTTTTGTGATACGAACAACTTGGACCTCCGAAAACCTGTCCACATAATGACTATTTCTGAAGGCTCTATATCGGGCAAAGGACACCTAGTCATTCAAGTGAGGACATATTAAAGGGACGGCTTCAGATTTAATGATCATCACTGTAATTTGCTTTCATGCTCTTTTGGACAATTTTGTTCCTTTGGTACGGTACTTCAAGTTCTGGCTTCCTAAACTAGGGCAAATTGATCTTGTTGGATTTAATTTCAAGCAAATAGATGGGATTAACAGAAATTGTCATTTACCGTCCTTAATTTCTCCTCTCCCCGTGAATTATTAGTAGTCTCAAATACAGTTTTTTAGTTGAAAATGCGCTTCTAGCAGTTTTTGAAATGGTTTTGGAACAAATTGTCGGAAACATGTAACGGTTAGGATTTATGTCTGGAGAAGGATGCAATGGGACTGAAGTGCTTCCATATTTGCTTTCCATGACTTATATTAACTTCATACACATTTTATTCAAACCCTCTGAGAAGTTGCTTCTGCTAAGAGGTAAAAGTGCAACAATATTTCCTTTTTGGGCCTTGTATGGTTCTGATTTTCTGTTTATTGTTTTTGCCTTGGGGTAGATAGTTTTTTCTTTCACCCGCTACATGTCTAACGAACAGCAGTCATTCTTAATGTATTTCCTGTCTTCTACTTATGCTTAATGTCTCTAGCTTTTACTGGAAATTGTTATTTTGCCTTTAGTCCTCAATCATGTTTTTGTTCCACTTTCATTCAGTCGTACTGGGCTTATGGGGTCTCTAGAATTATTAGTTCAACACAGAAACAAAATGAACTGTTTGTGCTTTTTATGTCCAGTTTGATGCAGCAATTGAGCCAGGAGCTGGATCAGGATGAAGCTCGGACTTTTCGAAATCAAATAGGCTCACCTATAGCCAACTCTCCTCCAGGTACATATAACCAGCCACTTTTATCCTGTTTGGTATCAGTTTTGTTTATAGTTTTGTGTTCTAAAACACACAAACTTTTGGCGGTATTTGACAAAGTTTCCAAGGCGAATGTGCAAGGCGAGGCGCAAACCTTTTGAGTTCTAATTTTCAGTTTAATAAATTCTTAAAAATATAAAAAATTACAAAATGATAATAATAATAACAACAACAACAACAATGCTAAACAAAAATTCTAAAAACTACTTTAAACCTAGCAATATAGATATGTTAATACACGTGTGTAATTAAAGTTCACTTGCTCTGACAAGCTAAAGTTGCATGCCACCTCTATTTAGTACAACAATTTTGATGTAAAAATAGCGTGCCTATACTATGTCTTTCCAGCCATTGTGCATGGATGACTTTGGTTAACCTCCCTCCTCTCTCTTTCTTTCTCCAACCCTCATGTATTTTATTTCTATAAGTTATCAAATAGGTACTCTCTCATTTCGAGAAAGAGATCGACAGGCTGAGAGAGTGAAGATCTATAAGCCATGTCGAAAAAGGTGTATGCCTCACATAAAATATATTAAAACATGCTAATGAATCTTGGACAAAGTGTAAGCCTTTGGAGGGTGAAGCCTTGATTCCAAAGCCTTGAGGCGTTTTGTAGTAGCCTTGCCTCAGGGTGAGCCTCAACTTAGCCTTTGAAAACATTGGTATTTGAAACTCGTTTGCAAACTAAAGAAGTTTTCAAGTTCTCAAATTTTTTAAATGCTCAAGGTCGATTTGCTCCAAGCAAGTGGAATGGTAGCCCAATGGTAGGCACCATGTACTCCCATGCATTTCACTCGGGTTCAAACCTTACTAACTACAATACCCAATATTGACCGAGCAAAACAAAAAAATGAATGAATTGCTCCAAAAATTCCAGGTTTTTTGCTTCTAAAAATTGGTATGAAAAGTGTGCGGCAAAACTGCATTTCTAAAAAGTAACCAAACAGGGTCTTTACATTTGTGCGAATCCTGCTTGTCTCTTTGTTGTAAATGGGTTCTGTACAATGCTAAACTGAGGCAGCACTTAATTACAGGTAACTGGCCGCATCTCAGTAGCCCAGTTGAACACAATCCAGGGATTAGTCAGTCACCAGGTTTGGGAAATTTCAGTCCGCTGAAGGGCAACAATTTGCCTGGCTTAGCCTCTATTCTACCACCACATTTTGCAAACCATGCAAAGATTCCGCCAATTGGTAAGGACCAGGGAGCAATTAACCATGTGAGCCAAGGCAATGGACCTATGCCTCATAACTTTCCAGAGCAAAAGCTAACTGCGATTTCTGCACCAATGTCTTCTTTTGGTGAATCAAATGCTAACTCATCTGGAATTGGAACATTGTCTGGTCCACAGTTTCTTTGGGGTAGTCCCACTCCTTACTCGGATCATACCAGTCCTTCTGCATGGTCAACATCATCGATGGGCCATCCATTTGCATCCAGTTCACAGGGTCAAGGTTATCCATACTCCAATCCACATGGCCCATTTGTTGGTTCCCCTAACCCCCACCACGTGGGATCCGCTCCATCTGGTGTTCTTCTTGACAGGCATTTTGGTTACTTCCCAGAGTCACCAGAGACATCCTTTATGAGCACAGTTGGATTTGGGGGTACGAGCTTAGGTCGCAAAACCTCAAGCTATATGACGAATGTGGGTCCCCATCCGGCTATGAGTGCTAGCCTTTCTTTCCCTGCAATTATGCAGGAAAATGGTTCACCCAGTTCACGGATGATGTCGTTGTCAAGGAATGGTCCCATGTTTTTTGGAAATGGTTCTTTTCAAGGAATTGGACTGACTAGCAATGAGGGATTGCTCGAACGCAGCCGAAGTCGGAGGGTGGAGTATAGCGTCAACCAGATAGATAACAAGAAACAGTATCAGCTTGATTTGGATAAGATCAAGAGTGGTGAAGATACTAAGACTACTTTAATGATAAAGAACATCCCCAATAAGTAAGCTAACTCTAGTACTGTCCTGTCATTCTTATTACTGGTATATCACCTTGTGTGTTTTTTACTTGGCTTTATAACTGTGAAGCGTGTAAATTTTCTCAATCTGGATTTGCTGATTGTCTTGACGGTTGGTTTGTCTTTTTTTAGGTACACTTCAAAGATGTTGCTGGCAGCTATTGATGAAAATCATAGGGGTACTTATGACTTTCTCTACTTGCCAATTGATTTTAAGGCAAGTCTTCTATGGACCTCGGATGCATTTTTTCGTAATTCCCAGGTTGATTTAAAAAAAGTTAATTCCCATGTTGAACCAAAACTGAATTTATGTGTTTTTCTGTGCAGAATAAATGCAATGTGGGTTATGCTTTCATCAATATGGTGTCTCCATCACACATTATCGCCTTCTATGAGGTTCATTTCTTTATCATCCTAAAAGGCTTTGTAATTATCATAGTTATTAAATCTAGCTTTGAATAGAGAATCGGAATCTTACCACCCTACGATTTTGGAATCTTAGTAGCCAAGGATGATTTTTGGAAGATTTAAATAAAACAACACATGCAGACATGTTAATAGAAAACACAAATGTGGAAGTCAAGAATTATCCCTAAACTTAGAGAGAACCTTTGGGATCTGTCTCATAGTCAAGTCAGTTACCTGGACTGACAACTTGCAAATATTATTAGTGTTAACTACCAGTGCCCTCTGTATTACGTAGCAACTCAATTTTACCTGTATGGATCATATTTTACCATTCGGCTCTAGTTAAGGGCCAAAGTATCAACAAAACCCCGTGTGACCAAATATTCTTCTAATATGTTTTCCTCTCGTAGCATTACCATCTTTGTATCATTTGCATCAATGGGAAATTGGGAGTCCCTAGGCCAAAGCAAAAACCGACAAAAAATAAAATAAAAACTTTGTATGTTGGATAACTGTGAGAAAGGAAATTTTGTTTGAGTCGTGTTGATAAAGAGCAATTGATGAGATCATAAATTTCCCATAAGAAAAATTTATATGGGAAAGATGCAAATAGCAATACACTTCAAGTTTAAAGGCCTTTGAAAATGTTCGTGAAAATAAAGACTACCAAATCGCATGAATGGTTTTCATTCAGTAATAGTAATACGCACCATTCAGGTACTAATTGAATTTGATACGGTTCAAATGCAACAGAGGTTTGACGCGTAAGACAAAAATCATTTACCTTCACTATGATTTTAAGTTTTAAAAAACAGGCAAACTCTCCATGCTTGATTTTTACTTAATTGTCTAAATAACGAAGGTAAAAAAAGAGAGTCCTCTTTTCTTTTGCTGGCAAAAATAAAAGGATGAGTACGACAGTGGTCTCAGGCACTTAGCGTTGTGTTGTTTCCTGTTTTCTGGGAGGAAGTTACACGGATCAATCTTGTTTTCCCATACTTAAGTGCTTGAAGTACTTATCCATACAATTTGTGCAGGCATTCAATGGAAAGAAGTGGGAAAAGTTTAATAGTGAAAAAGTTGCCTCCTTGGCATATGCTCGAATTCAAGGCAAGGTAGCCCTTGTTACACACTTCCAGAATTCTAGCCTAATGAATGAAGATAAGCGGTGCCGGCCAATTTTATTCCAGTCAGAAGGCCAAGAGTTTGTTGATCAGGTAATTTAAGTTGTTTGCTTGCCCTTTTTGTTAGTCGTCTTAAACTTCCATGTTTGGAAGTCAAAATTTTGCAGTCTGAAAAAAAAAAAAAATTCAATTTTATTTATGTGTACACCCTTTCTAAGACTTAAAACGGACAGCCATTTGATGCAACTTCAAAATGAGAATTTTTATTGAAAAAGGAAATTGTCAGCCACCAAAAATTGTCAATTTATTTTCTAGTAGAAATCTGGTGGCACTTCACTTCAGCAGTAATAATTGTATGGTATTGAACACGATGTTTAACCGAGGAAAATGAACTTTTTCCCCTCTTTGAGCTCGTTTGGGGAAAGGTGGGGATTCACTGGGCCAATATGTATGTTGCATCCAAAAGATTGGATCCTTTAGAATATCAAAAACTCCGAATAAATATGGAATCAGCAAAATGGTAAAGTGTCAATGGCTTTTAATACCACTTTCCTTTCAAACGTTTGTTTTTCTTTTCCACTTCATTATTTGTGTTTTTTCTCCTTTTGTCCCTAATAGCTACTATTTGGGTTAGGGCACATAGATACATTTATCCTTATCTAAGGTAGGGTCACCACATTGATCCATTTTCTCTACTTGATATTATTCAAGAGAACATCCTCAAATAAGTTCAAGGTAATCATTGTTGCAACCTCAACCCATTACTTCTTTTATTGCCATCGACATGGATTAACTTAACAAAAAGTATGTCTTAAACTCTTCACAATCTCATACAACTATCCTTCATTTTATCTCCTGCATGTGTGGCTTCCAACTTATTTATCATAACACTTCTGACTGATGTATGTCGACATTCTCATTTTTGTACACAGATTTACTGATCGTCATTTTTCTTCACCGTCCAACATTCTGTGCCATATATATAAAAAGGGTTTAAAGCTGTCCTATAAATATTGTCTTCAAGTTAATAGAACCTACCTATCAAAAAAAGTTTATAACCAAAAGTTACTTGTGTTTTGGAACTTGGAACATGATTTATAAACTTATCCAGAAGCTTGATATGTGAACTTGTTGCATTGAATTGCTAGGATCTCAGAACTTACTCTTGTAAGTTCTTCTTAAGCACAGTATACGTCAAATCATTTTCTGACACATGTAGGTTGTCCAGGAACCACTTCTCTCCAGCAATTTGAACATCTGTATTCGTCAGCCAGATGGGTCTTATTCTGGGGATTCACTGGACAGCCCAAGGAGTAATCTGGATGAGAAGCCAGAAATCTAAGAGCTACGCGTGAGGCTTAATTGGTGGTTGAGCTCTAACTAGTGCATCGGAACTAAAGTGTATATGATTGCTTGTATTATTAGCAGTGTCCGCTTTTTGGGTGTGGATATTACCTTATGTATTGACAAGGAAGCTGCGCAAGACGGAGGCAGAGGGAGCATTTTGTTTTTCCAAGTGGAGCATGAGGCTGATAAGTGAAATACCCATGCTCGTCTCTTTGACTTTGTCTATAATGTCTCCTTGTTTTGCTTTTCTATCGTGTTTTTTCCCCCTTTTTGGTAACAAGTCTTGTCTGTTAATCTGCAAATATGGAGTACATGTTTATTGGGGTAAATATGGAAAAGGAAGTGGAGAATATAGTTTGGGGCTGTTTTCAGAAGTGTATAGAATGAAAGACAAACAGACCCCCTGGTCGTGTCCAGTGTCATGTACCTAATGAAATAAAGATATTGTGTATTTGATGTCATTTTTCAGTTGTCTCTGTCTGTGCGGGCGCGCCATCTCTCTCTCTCTCTCTCCGTATACTATAAACTGAGCACGTGGTCCAGCTAGTCCATGTGGTGCCCACGTTTTCTTCAAAATTGTGTTACCCAACATAGTACTCCTTGACCCATTTATTCCACCAAAAATGCTAAGTACCCAGAATTGGGTACACAGAATTTACCCAGCCACACACACAAGCATGTCTGCCCACACGCTTGTGTGGTAGAAGGTGTGTACCCATTCTGGGTATGTTTGGTATGTATCAACACTGCTTATTCCATTGATCCTTTCTAATTCCTAATTGAAGTCCATCAGTAAATTATACTCTTTCCGTATTTTTTAAGTGTTTAACTTTTTATTTTGGGTTGTCCCTAAATAAGTGTGTAGTTTGAAAAATTAATGGGTAAAAATTTGTACAATTATCATTTTGTCATTTTGAAAAGTTAGTGGGTAAAGAGTTAATGGGTAAAAGTGGAGGATAATTTTGGAAAGTAGAGGTAAAAGTTGATGTGAAGAGTGTAAAGTGGAGGAAAAAGTTGATGTGAAAGGTATAATGATGATGTTTCTTTAATAAGTTGGATTTACGAAGTAACACATTTTAAAAGGGACGGAGGGAGTAGTGTATATATTTTACCACAACGAATGGTATCAAGTAAATGATTGCTTATTGATCATTGATCTTCTATTTTTATTAATTCTGTCTCCATCTGCCGAAAGGGTAGTTTAATAAATGGTGTTTATTTTACTAGTATCTTATGTACCTAAAAACGTATCTGTTGCAACTTGTGTCTATAAATAGATTTTTTTTTTTTTTTGGAGGGCACCACAGGTACAAAACTTTTTTGCACAGAAAATGTACAATGGCTTTTGGGGCTCACTTTTGGGTCCCACACGAATAATCCAAACCGTTAATTAATTTTAAAATAATTTTTCCTAGGGCCTTTCAAAAAATCAGCTCATTTGGATGTGTAACTGGTCCATCCAAAACTCCAAGTTTTCGTTCATATCCAATTTAGCTGATTTTTTTGCAAGGCCTAGGGAAAATTTATTTTGAAATTATTTAACGGTTCAGATTATTCATGTGCGACCCAAAAGTTGGCCCCAAAAGCCGTTGTACATTTTCTGTGCAAAAAAACATTATGTACGCATAGGTTTACCCCCCCTTTTTTTTTTCCTCAAACATTATTTCTTTTAAGTTCTTTCACCAACTCCAACTTCTCCTATAGATTTTTCCACGGCTCCTTCAAATTGACAACTTGAATCAAACCACAGACTGCACGTAAACGGGACAGAAAATGCAAGTGTTTGTAAACAGAAAATTATCCACTGCTAAAAAATTTGGAATATCATTGAACTTTAGACAGTCTTGTCTCAAATTTGAGTGGATATGATTCCACTTTTTGCCACAAAGGAAATACATTACATTGCCTGCAACCTTTCATGTAGCAAAATAAAAACACAACTAGAGATGTACGAAGTTTGGAAATAATAATAGGACTCTTGTCAAACCTAAGCGTTAGTTCTTCCATAGAATGGTAGGATAAATATCACAGCAACAAAGCTGTCTCAAAATACAATGGAGCATTCCTTCTGACCTTATTGAAGGCTGCATCAGCCATTCTTTTTATCTGATTCAATCCCCTTCAAAAGAATTTTAGATTTGAAGAGCATCAGCAATTGATCCGGCAAGGCTCAAAACTTCAAAAGGTGCCTTATTCGCAATGGCTTTCACAGTGAGAGGGCATGAGTCTGTGATCCAGAAGTAGGCGAAGCCCTTCTCTGATTCAGCTGAATATAAATATAAATGGCCATCAGAACTCAAAGAAATTGCAAAAGAGAGGAAAATAATCGTCAATATGTAGATAATTACCCTCATTCTTGTGAACAAACCGCTCCCACGATCGCTTAGGAAATACACCATGGGTTACATAAGCACTAACCTTTGATGCACCATGGGCTGCCAAAACTTTCTGGTACCGCCAAAGAGGTGGTTAAATCAAGGGTGAATAAAGTACAGTAATATAAAATTCTAAGTTGGATAATCAGCTAATTATAAAATTTAAAGTAAGCTCCCATTTTTCCTGTTTCTTGTAAGCGAGTTTGTGATTGACGAAAAATATCAAAATGGGAAAACCACATGTCAGAAAAGCTTAGGCATTGCCCTTTCAAACTACACCAGCAAATGAATAGCAAATAAAATAAATAGTTTGAGAATATGAAGATGATCTGACATTTATTCCATACCTTAGTCCACATGTTTACATCAAAATCCAATGTTGGAATTCTTGAATCTTTTCTTTCTTGTAGCTACTTGGATATTTTGTGACTTCATATTTCTTATCTCTCTCTCAATCTCAATTCTCAACCAACTTGCTTCTTTTCCATTAAATAGTTAGATTTTCCTAGACCACTAGTATTGACCTGACTGACCTCCTTGCGGTCACAAATCCAATGATTGTTTCCATTAATCACCAACTTTCTTTCAAAAACAGGTTAATCGTACAATACGATTCATATTAGATAGAAGAGAACAAGGTGGTGTCTTCTCAAGGGAAGTACCTGGCACTCGATTAGTGTACCTCCAGATTGCACCAAATCATCAACAATGACAACATGACAACCAGCAGGATTACCCTCTTTGAGCCGAACTATTCTTTTATCACCTTCCCTAACTTTTGCACAGACCACCTGCCATTAGCCAATGCCAACCACCAAAGACAAGATAAGAGGAAAGGAATAATACTTCAATGTGGTGGGAAGAAACAATACGCACCGTGGGAAAGTGATCCAATTGCTTGTGGAAGCGCTTCCAAGCTCCATCGTCTGGAAATGCAACAACTATCTGAAAGGAAGAAACTAATAGATTAGAGGTATTTGCAAAGAATTCTAGAAGAATAACTGTCAGAGGGAGAAAATTACGAGAAACCCTTGCGAAAACAACAAAATTCTGAGGAAATGCTTAAATACTTGCATTATCAGAATCAGGAAGCTGTTGAAGGCGTTGTTTCAACAATGGAATCCCAGTTTCAAAACAAGGCAGAACATGGTCACTAAAATAAAATCTTTCCTGCAAAAAGAATATGAGACATAAGGACCACGTTGCAGCAAAGGGGAGGAAAGAAGAAAGCAAACTTCTAGTCGACGGTTTGAGTTAACACATTGCAGCAAAAGAGAGGAAAGAGAGAAAGCAAACTTCTGGTTGAGTGTTCGAGTTAACATACTTAAATCAACACATTCTTCACAATACGGGAAAACCATTCAAAATTCCTGCCTTTTGAAATATCCGGAACATTTGACATATATGAAGGCAACCTTACCTTGTCTCTTTTCTATGTTTTATGCTACCTATATTAAGACAATGTAATATAAAATAGCTGAGGAAGAAAACATCCAAATCAAGCCAGGGAACAATGCACCATATCCAGAAAAGAGCAGAGTAGAAGGTCAATCGATTTGTGTCAGGTTCTGCTTGCCTCTCAATTGTTCAATCGGTTAACAAGACAAAAATTCTACCACAGTAGTCATGCCCATATGTTGTTGGTAGTGGGATCAAAGTTTCAGCTCACCTACTTGTTTTGCAGTACATCGTTACTTGTTAATATGATAGAAGTGGACTCGCACGAACCAAGAAAAGTCAATCACAAGATATTGAAACAGAATGAACAGCACATCATGCATTTTTCAATCCCTCTTTAGATTAAATAGGCAAAGGGACACCAATTTAGCATTGCATTTACTCTTCCTGCCCACTGGTTTTCCAAGACATCAATGAACAGCACATCATGCATTTACTCTTCCTACAATTCCTTCTGGAAAACCAGCCAAATGGATACAAACCAACTTCAAAATCAAAAAGGAATGAGAAACCCAGTGATGAAAATTAAGCAGACATTTGTGGTGTGATATGTACAAAAACGTCCCTCTCAGGGGAAATTAACCTATATCATATAAAACCACACACGCACACACATCTAAACATATAAACATATAAACATACACACAAACATACGTTCCTTGGATATGGCAGCTTCTACAAGAAAAAACTTGTTTCTCCTCCTTCCCTAATTTAAAGAAACTATATATGGTGACTAACTTCATTTTTTTTTTATTGTTTAATAAATAAACTAATTGAACTTAATTGAACTTTTAAGAATTTGAGTTATTTAGTTTTTCGGGTTCATGAGGAATAGCATCCAAAATTTCTAAACGTAACATAGTCGTAATTAGTTTTGTTATGGGGTACTTAAATATTGGTCCTCCAACCTAGTATGAGTTATGTTTTCATCCCGTCCACATTTTGGGGTTATGTTTTTCATCCTCAAATTTCAATAAACCTAATTTTGCCCTTATTGCACTATGCTTCCTATTTTTTGGGGCACTATGGTAAAAAGAATTTTGGGGCCAAAATCTGAACTAGGAGGTCCTCATCTATTATTTTGGGATATAAATGGGTAACATCCCTAATTTCAAGCACTCTACCATTATCGGTTTCAAAAATATTTTGGAAATCCTCCCCCACTCCAACGTTGGAACTGGTTAGCCCTAACCAGTTCTCTTAGCAATAGCCAGACTCTTGGGAGGCTATTGCTAAGACTAGTAGAGTACCAACGTAGTAGTTGGTACTCGGAGGTGTAGCCTGGTGAACATATATTCTAGGAATACATATGCACAGATAACAGCTGCTTCCTCATAATGAAATCACAAAATCCAAACGATAGCAGGGAGGAATAAAGATTCAAAATGAGATGATGATGGATCAACTGAATGGGCAACGGGGGGAGGGCAACTGTAGCCACTGTTTCTAGGAATACATATGCATAAAAATTAGATAACAGTTGCTTCCTAATAATGAAATCGCAAAATCCAAACGATGGCAGGGAGGAATAAAGATTCAAAATGAGACGATGATGAATCAACTGAATGGGCAACGGGGGGAGGGCAACTGATAACGCACTACCATTATCAGTTTCAAAAATGTTTTGGAAATCCTCCCCCACTCCTTTCCATTACCGATTTCCATTATCAGTTGCCCTCCACCCATTGCCCATTCAGTCGATCCATCATCGTCTCATTTTGAGTCATTATTCCTCCCTGCCATCGTTTGGATTTTGCAATTCATTATTAGGAAGCAACTGTTTTCTAATTTTTATGCATATGTATTCCTAGAACCAGTGGCTACAGCAGCAAAAGATTCTTGTGGATCTTCCAAAGAGGTGTGGTGATTAACTTATACTAGGAATGTTGTGTCTGTCCCATTTTGTGAAAATCGTCTGGGTAGTATGTAGAATCTGTGGCTCCCCAGATTGTAATCTCGGAACGAATTGGTTATACACCCTTATTCTTCCCTCTCCCTTCCTCCCTGGACTAACATGATTATGTTATTGAATCAGTGTTCTAGATCTCTGATGGTGGATCTTATTTTTCCAAGATTCAGACATTAACGTTCTGGTTCGTTAGCTTATGTTAGGTTGTTTTTTTCACTTCACCTGTGCATTTACCAAGTCTCATTGTGCCTTTGTAGGTGAATGAATAGGGAAGAAATTTGTAACACACCAAAACAATGGTAGGAAATCCCATAAGTGTGTTCAATTTTTTCGGATGGTGGAAATGTTCAGGTTTTTAGAAGGTTCTTGATAAATTTACCACGAATGCGGGGTAATAAATCATTCTCAGATTTTTTTTTCCCTGGTTGAAGTTGTGCCTAAATTAGTGGCTATGTGGTGGAGATTTGCTCGGTATTGTTGGTAGGAGCAGCTTGGATTCTTGCATTTTAATGATGTCTGCATAATAATGTATAAATTTACATGTTTGTCGATATATTCAATGTAACCAATTTATCATATATCAATATATTAATGTAGCAAATTATTATGTTCATAATATATGTTGCATTTTCTTGGGTAGAACTCAACCCCAAAAGCTAGCTAATGAAGTGAGGGTGCCTGCTTTATATATTTCATATTACTTTGATACCTAGGCGATGTGAAACTTCGCTTTACACCCTCCCTCACTCGCAGCATGCTCACTTGACAGCACCTGCCGTGCGCAGGCCAGAGACACATCCTACCCATCTCTGGTACCCAGCTCTGACACCATGTTACATGCTCTTGTGTATAACCCAACCCCAAAAGCTAATTTATGAAGTGAGGGTGCCCTCACGCTTATATATTTCATATTACTTTGGTACCGATGCGATAAGGGACTTCGCTTTACAATGCAATATGCAGTGCAACCAATTTACCATGTGTTTATATTAAGGTAATAAATTTACCGTGGTCGTTGGTCTGCAATGTAATCAATTTATCATGTTTCTATATTAATGTAATAAATTTACTAAATTTACTATGTTCGTCAAAATTTGATCTTACATGGTAAAAATAAATATGAAACTACAAACATGGTAAAATTGGATTTTATATGGTAGATCTTTCGGATAATTATGTTAAGGATGATGAATGTGATCCATTACTCAGGATTATGGTTAAAATAATTGCAATCAAGTAAACACGGTAAATCTAATATAAATCATGTCAACGAGTTAAATAATATCCATCACCAAGAAATTATTGGTTAAAAATAAATACGAAACAACAAACATGGTAAAATTGGATCTTACATAAGTTTCAATTGTAGCAGAAGTAAAATAAAAAATTTCATCAAGAAAAATTATATGTATCCACTATTTTGAATTTCTCCCCAGTAAGGAATGGTTTAGAAGATATACTTTAAAGATTTAAAAATTTGAGAATTCAAAATTCCTCCATACCTTTTAGAAAGGGATGGAAATGGTCAAACCCATGATTTTGGGTAACTATAATTACTAACAATACTAAAATACAATCGACTTAATTAGGCAACTAACTATTACGCTAAATAAGGGCAAATATAGTTTTCCACAACATAAAAGGATGAAAACATAACCTTAAAAATTGGAGGGATGGAATACGTGGTGACGTGGTGTCCATATATAGGTTGAATATTTAATTAATTGTTTTGTTGTTTGATAGGATCGGTTGATCCCATAAACATGAACGACTGAAATACGAGCACCAAATCATAGACAACATGACTGAATGAACTTAACAAAAGTCGAACCTGCAAGGCATGTATGTCATAGATAACTAAACTTGTCGGACCACCCCTCGAAATTGGAATATTTGATAAAATCCTTGCCATGGTAAATGCAGTTGCCACATCACCTTCCTCTTCCATACGCTCAAATGAACCAGTTGGAAAGAATGGTAATACCAATGTAAAAGAAGCAACAAACAACCGGGGAAGCGCAAATATGACAGAAAGCTGTTCGAAGATCACTCCTGGGGAGCTGAAAGATGCTAAAAAGGCAACATGGTGCCCTCGAATGTCTTGCGCATTGTTTATGAAGAGATTTGGAAATCCATCATTGAAACTCCTGTCACATGCATGAAGTTGTATGGTTATCCCATTCAATCAAATCAAATTACTCAATAGAACAAGTTTTCAAGAGCAACCCATAGTTCAACTTGAGATAAACAGGAACAAATAAAAGAAAAAAGGGAGAAAGGGGGAAAAAAACTCCAACAACTGTTTCATTATCTGATCATCAAATAGGTCTTTCATTTAGTAATTTAGCAAAACGATTATAGGCCTAATTTCGAGGTATGGTCAACCCATTCTCCTAAAGAATAATAATCATCTTGAAAACATTTAATAAATGGGAAATGCCAATACCAAGTTTCAGTGAGTAAGCCAAAATGTCAATCAGAAAACAGGAGAAAATCAAGAGCTATGAAGCACCGACACTTCTAGAGGTAGCCGTATCGGCGTGTCGGACACGGGGACACGGCGGGATATGTATGGGACACGCCATGTGGCGTGTCCCCCAAATTTTTTGAATTTTTTGACGGGGACACGGCAGGGGGAAAATTGTAATTTTTTATAAAAAAATTTGGGGTCAATCTGTAATTTTTTAATTTTCAGGGGCCCAATTGTAATGTTTTAAAGTTTTTAGGGTCAAACTGTAATTATCAATCTTTAAATTTTTAAGTTTTTTTCATTATATATATGTGTGTGTGTGTGTGTGTGTCCCCGCCGTGTCCGTGTCTCTTTTTTCAAAATTGCCGTATCCGTGTCCGTGTCCGTATCCGTATCCGTATTCGTATCTGTGTCTGTGCTACATAGATCAAGAGATATGGAAGCAGTGCAAAAGAAAGCATTAAAATACCACACATGGAGTTCTCTCTTTCCAAGGAGGCAGGCAGTCCCTATGTCAATGCACCTTACCTAACAGGATATGTCGACCTCAAGGCTCAATGTGAAGTTACTCATAGCAGAATATTGAAAGTTATATCCCCACCCTATGGACTAACCTTTTATGGCTGGTGGAATCTCTCCTCTCAAGTATGTTTGTTTAACGTTTATTGTACCTTCTTTTCGAAAAGTAAGAAGTGTCAAATGGAACAAATGACATATGAAACAATAGGCTCCATGTGGGAGCCTATACATCAAGATATCCAAAGACAATGAATTTGTAAAACTGATTCAAAGAAGGCTCAACTTCTTGTGTGAACCAACCTTAGAAAATGGCCAGCATTCTACTTTTAGAGCAAAACCGTGGTGTCTCCGCACCTTCAAAAAGTCCATCTATTGCTCCCGTCCATAATCCATATAATCCCCATCAAGTCATTGGTCCTAAACATTAAGAAAGAGCTCAAAGTTTCCTGCCCAACATAGCATAAATGAGGAGCTCCATTTAACCAATAAATTTCTCACTCACTCCTAAGATAATCACTAACCATAGAGCCTTCATCGTGACAACCATCCCTAGGAATGGAAATTTTCACCTCCAATCTTGCTGGTCCCCAACGAAGATGGCACCAAAATGCAAACCCTCAAAACATTTCCAACCGCAAACCCCATATGGGAGTGGAGCTCTTGCCAACCTGACCTTTGCTAGGAGAAACTGAACAAGACTCACCGACCTGGCGACCTCCAAACAAATCCAGTTCACAAAACTCTCACACTTCAACTTCACCACTAGGCTCACGAGTCGAGCTTGTTCAGGCTGGGCTCGAGTTGAGCTTGTTCAAGCTCAACTCGATTGTTAAACGAACGAGCTCGAGCTGTATTTTCTGGCTCATCAAGCAATTGAGCCAAGCCCGAGCTATTAATTGCTGGGGTCAGAGTAGCTCGCAAGCCAGAACACTTATTGTACATATACACGTATGCGTACATATATACATCATACATGAATAAATACATAGCTGCCAAGTGGCAGGCTTGAGTCGCTTGCATGCCAGGTATGTAAGTGGAGACGGAGTGGAGGATTTATAGCACAAGTAAGGGTGTAATCGAGCCAAGCTGCTCGGACTCAGCTAACTAGAAATATTGCTGGCTCAAGCTCAAACCAGCTCCAAGAAATGAGCTCGAGCTTGGCTTGCAAAAAAATTCGTTGGCTCAAGCTCGGCTGGCACAAGCTCTAAAGTCACGTGCGCACCATGTGCTGATGGGAGTAGAGTGTAGTGCTAGAGATATATGGCATTCTGTCCAAAGAAGTTTTCCCAAAACTTTCGATGTGGGACAAACAGAACTACACAAGGCCTTAGGGGAACTGGGAACTCTCCTTTGCATAGGTTTCACAAGTCTCACATCGGTAAACTACTCTTCATCAACCATTACTTGTGCTATAAATCCACCAATCCGCCTTCACTTGCATACGCAAGCCACTCGAGTCCGCCACTTGGCAGCCATGTATTTATACATGTGTAATGTATATATGTAAATATACGTGTATCTGTACAATAAGTGCTCTCTCTCACAAGCTAACTTTGAGGCGAGCAATTAATAGGTTAGGCTGGGCTCGATTGCTGAACGAGCCAGAAAATACAGCTCGAGCTCGTTCGTCTAACAACCGAGTAAAGCTTGAATGAGCTCAACTTGAGCAGAGCCTCGAGCCACTCGCGAGCGACTCTACTCATTTATAGCCCTAAACACTTGTAATGGTTGGTGAAATGTAGTTTACCGATGTGGGACTTGTGAAACCTATACAAAGGAGAGCTCCCAACCCAAGGCCTTGTGTAGTTCTGTTTGTCCCACATTGAAAGTTTTGGGAAAACTTATTTGGACAGAATGCTATATATCTCTAGCACTACACCTTACTCCCATTAGCACATGGTGCGCACGTGACTTTGGAGTTTCTGCGAGCCGAGCTCAAGCCAATGAATTTTTTTCTTGCAGCTTGGTTCGAGCTCGGGCCAACAATATTTATAGCAAGCCAAGCCCGAGCAGCTCAAAGCTCGGCTTGGCTCAGCTCAATTACACCCCTAGTCACCACCAATCCATCCTACAAAATTTCTCCCATCCACAGGCCACATGCATATTTTTAAAAGCCAAGTTTCCCAAAGAGATTAGTTGAAGAAATGCAGCATCCTAATCTACCCTTCCCTTCCACTCGAACAGGATTCGAGACATCAAAGCTGATGCGATGGTAATCTCGTCCTTTGTGGCTGAAGATAATGGACATTTCAATCCGACGGATCCAATGTAATTGGCAAGTAAACAGAAGCCTCGATGGAAATGATTGATGGGAACTACTACTCCGACTATAGTTGGAGAAGGGTGAATAGAAACTTAGTCTTTCGGATCCCTTCTTCCCTTACGTTGTTGAAAGGCATATTCTTCACATCAAGTTGGAATAAGGGCCACTTTTTATTGCAGCCAAGGCAAGAATGCCATAAATGTTAGTACACACCATCTGTTTTATGCTAGATCCTGTAAATCCACTTGCAATCTTTTTGACCACGGAGCCATCAAAATTAGACAAGGGAAAAGGCTTACCCGCCTTAAGAAAGGAAGGTAATGCAAGCTGCCTTATCCCAATATAGAGCAAGGCAAACAACAGCAGTGACATCACCGACTGGATATAAAGTAGCCTTAACAAGATTCACCTTGAAACTGAAGACAAAGTTTTTGCAAAGTTGTCCTTTCCTGCATTTCTAGGATTCATTGTACCCAAGTTTTGACGAGACATTTTTTCTCCCAGGCAACCCAAAGCCTAGACTTGGCATAACCAACAAAAGCCCTACAAGCTAAAAGCCTAAACCCACCGCCTACGAGGAAACACCTTGTGATAGAGAATTGTCCCAAACTTTGTGATACTGTTCTACATGCCTAGAATGAATTTGCAAGTCAAGCTGCATTTCAAAGCTTATTTTCTTGCAACTAATTTTCTCCTTCATAATGTGGAAATTAGGCCTTTTAGAGTATAGTAAGAACCACATAAGGTAAATAAATCAAAAGCATCAACACACAGTCCTGTGACTTTGGGACAAAAGCTTTAAGCAAGTCCCAATATCCTTCAACAGACAAAATGCATAGAACAAATTATAGTCGTTAAAAAAAATATGAAAATACCCCCTTTTTTGCTGTTCATTCAAAAAAAAAAAAAACAAACTTCCATAAGAAATGTAGAAAACACAGTAAAGCCACATTTGCAGCCCAATTTAAATCCAGGTGACATGACAAATGACACATATTCTCGACAAACCAGAGGACTATTTCGACGTCCAGCAGTGGTAAAGTTTAAGAACAACTGGTAAGTAATGGGTGAAAAGAATATAAAACCCTGCTTATTCGTTCCTCTGAAAGAAGGGCAAAATATCTTACATTTCAGGGGGTGTTGAAGCAAAAGAATGCATGAAATGATGAATACACTAAAAACTAAATTTCAATCAAAGGGGGTTTGTTATGCTAAGAAAAAATTTGATTCAGAGAAGTCCTGGGGACTAGGACTGAGCTTGGATGGGCTATTTGCAAGTGTAAAGGCAAGGTGTTTAGTGCCTCCATCTACAAGCTTGCACTGGCTGCTGCCCTTTACCATTATTTGCCTGGAGAGAAATGCTAGGATTTTCAGCCAGAAGTGTAGTGGTTCTGTTGTGGAAGTATAAGAAATAGAGTGTGCCCATGGGAAAAAATCCCTTGTACCAGTTAGAATAGTAGTCTGTGTCAAAATTGGAATATTTCCTCTTATATGGTCAGTAGGTCTAGTGGTGATCGGTGCTTCTGTCGTAGTTACTAAGGGTATGCCCAGAGATAGATGGTAAAAATAGGACTAATAATATGAACAAATAGAAGGGTATAATCACGGGTGTTATGTTTTACAGAGATGGTGGCAGTATAGGGAGTGCTACAATGCCGCAGGAAGACGAAAACAAGAAATCCATAATTATTAGAACTAATGCAATAAATTGGTCACTCTACGTCTACACTCTTGACAGTTCCGCAATTAACTTCCTCAGTCACCCATATCCAGGACCTTTCTTGACATTTGTTTCCCTTGCTTTCGTTCCTACCACTTCATCTCCAGCTCACCGCATACTTTCTCACACACACACACACACACACACACACACACACATTTGTTCCATCATTAGTCCATAAGGACCATAATGTAATTGCACAATGTCCTTCACTCCTTCAACATTTTCATCCGGAACTCAATAAATCTACCTAAGCACTTCCGTAAACGTAAGCCTGATGGTTAGCATCAAATCTACAAAATTGAGCTTCAAGTTCATTTTGGTGAGAAGGAAAAAAAGAAAGAAAGAAAGAGTTCACCCCACATGAGAAAAATTAGTCACCACAAATACGAGGGAATCAAACTCATCTGGACTATGATAATACCCAAAAGAACAAGCAAATAATCAAAAGAATGAGGTAGATATAGACTGAGGAGGGACCTCCAGTTGATGGATTGAAGCTGAATTAGGTCGGATTGAGCGGCTACTTTGCGAGCAAGATCTTCCGACTCCACGCAGTGGAACAAAAGCACTTGCTTCTTATTGGGCTTCTCCATCTGGGTCTCTTTTGTTCTACTTTTCGTTTTTTCCTGTGAAGTGTGATCTTAATCAGATGCTGAAGTTTGAGAGTTGTAAAACCCCTACGCAAAACCCTCTCCAATTTTGCTGCCAATATATTGATGCACACAGGTGAAAGAGAAGATCTGGCAGGGACTTGGGGTGCAAAGTGCAAATAGTCAATCACTTGGGGTGCAAAGTGAAAATAAACGTGGAGCTTCTAAACGCATATCAATTTGGTAGCGTACAACCCCAAAAATCCAAAAAATCATTTGTTATTACGATGTTCTCCCTTGGCTGAATTATCAATAATAAGGATAAATTTTGGTAAATAATAATGTTAAAACTGTTGTTAGAGCAACTCCAACACTGCTAGGCAAAATTACTAGCTGAAAGTACCAAAAAAATACATATTCTACTTTGCCTATCCACTTTTTCACACCACCATTCCAACACTACTCTCCATTCTTGTTCTCTATCCAAACTAAAAAAACTGATTTTTCATACCATACATTAAACAAACATAAAAAATCTACCAAATTAACATACATGCATCCAAAGCACAAACAATTTATGGTACAATTTATGCCACAGGAACAATTTCTCTCGTTGAAAAAAAAAAAAAAACTGCCAGCAGCAACAAACAAAGGCAGAGGGTTTTAGCGAACAAATTTCTCCAGTAAACACAAACAAAGGCAGAGGGTTTTTGATTCTTTCCCCATCTTGTCTAATCAATTAGGATCAGGACATGAAAACCCTCATGGTGTTATCAGTCCCTAATTTAATCAGTGATTTTGCAAAAAACTTACTTTGGGACTTGAGAAACCCCAAAATTGAACCCAACCCTAATCAATGATTTTGCAAAAAATTTACTTTGGAACTGAAGAAACCCCAAAATTGAACCCCAAAGGTTACCTGAGGGTGTTATCAATCCTCATTCGGATCCAGTGAGGGGGCTGTTCTGCCTCATCTTCTTCGCCAGCCTCTTCTTGAGTATGAACTCGTGCGACGGCTGCGGAAAAGAAGGCCTAGGCCACAAAAAAGAAGAAGAAAAAGAACAGGAGAAGGAGAGAGGGAGGGAAAGAGGAGGAATTTTTGGCGTGAAGGAGGTGAGCTGGAAGGGGATGAAGGCAGTAGCGAGGGTTTCGAACTCGCTTCTAGCAGCGAGCAAAAGTGAGCCAAGGCATGATACCGAATGGTGTTGGTTCTAACTTAGCAAATTGCATTATAGATTTATAGTGGATATGGAATTAGCCAGGGCCGTAAAAAAAAACCCGTGAACCGTGAATCCGAACCGGACCGAACTGAACCGTAAGTTTTGGATTGGGTCCGTGGATTAATGGTCTGGACATGGATTGAAAAATTAGAAAACCTTGCTGCGTGGTTCGGTCCATTGATTTTCATAAAAGAACCGTGGATAAACCGAACCGGACTGTGAGAATTTAATCAATAAAAAAATAAATATTTATATATATATATAGGAGCCCCTTCCAATAAGGGACCCTTATATACAAATAAAATGCGGACCTAGCCTTTTTTTGTGCTTCCGGACCAAATTTCGACGATCCGAACCGTTCAATGTTTTTAAAATGCATTTTTAAGAGCCTCCGCGATGATTCGTCCAAAAAAAATACCCGGAAGGGCTTCATCCGATCAATTTTGGTTAAAAACGCTATATATAAAATTTGGCTCGGAAAGGTGAGGTCCGCATTATAACTTATATAAGGGTCCCTTATTGGAAGTTATTCCTATATGTATATAATATTGGGATAAGAATTATAATTAAACATATTATTCTTAATTTTATACCCTAAATAGTTGAATGTGGTATAACTAAAAAGTAGAGGTGCAAAATGCAATTAACAATTATAATTTTGCTTGCACGTATATTAGCTACTCCCGGACTCGGGACTGGTTGTGGTGAAGACTTTTGTTTACTCGCTTTATATTATGCTGTTTCTGCATATTTTTACTACAGCTAGTGTTTACTCTCTTGAATGTGAATCTCTTTGAATCATTTTGAAGCAATAATGTTGGTGACTTGGTGTTGTTTATTAAAACTTAAAAGCTATTGACGAATTTGTTCCAAAAGTTACATTGAGAATGTGAATGTGGAATATATATTTTTATTTTGTGAAATGTTATAATCCGTGGATAAACCGTGAACCGAACCTTGAATTTTTTGATTGTTTCGAAACCGGACCGTAGACTTTTGGTTTGGACATGGATTGCCTTACATTGGACCGTAGACTTTTGGTTCGGTCCTCGGATTCATACCAATCCGCACCAAACCGGACCATTGACACACTAGAATTAGGGTCTGGAAATCTTGTTGCGAGTAATTCTGGCAATCGTAGAGGTGCATTTAGACAAGAAGTTAGACCGTATTGACTGGTGTGCACTCAGAAAAGTCATGTCCT
>CM029273.1:17810164-17863061 GCA_016920895.1 Vaccinium myrtillus
CACCCATCTTACTTGCTGTAATTGATTCTATAGAATTTCTATTGTGGTGGATATATTCACAAAGAAGGAATTTTACTCATCACAGACTATCGAAAGATAAACTAAGGAGAATATGCTCTGTGCATTTCAGCTTCCATACAAGTAATGCAAAATTATCCAGCTTTCACAGAATAAAGCAAGGATCTGGGCATTCATACTCCTAGGCAAAAGCTGGTTTAAAGCATAGGATTTGCATGCCATTGCAAGGGCATTACTAATGCAACAAAAAATTACAAACTCAAGTTCACACAGAAAATTACAAACTCTGAAAATTATTGCACTAGCAGAATCAAGATTCAAGAACTGGCCAACTGTAGAAAGCAGCACATACTGCATATTGCACTTGCATATTACAAACTCATGCTCACAAACCAAACCAAAGCAGCACATGAGTTGTTCCAGAACATATTTTCCCCAACAGAGAAAGCACATACTGTACTAGAGAGGCAGAGGCAGTATCAGTAATCAAGATTCAGAGACAAACAGTTCATACTTCAAGAGTTCATATTGCACTAGGTCACTAGCAGAATCACCATAACCTAGCCCACACCATAAGTCCATACTAAAATTAAACACACTAACAGTCTCTAGATTACTAGGCAGTAGCAGTACTGCAGTAGCAGCAACAAAAAGGACTCCAAGTCCATAGACTTAACACAGAATCACAGATTACAAACTCCATCAAGGCATCAATTCATCACTGCAACCAAACCGGTCAAAAACTGTAAGATAAGTCAACCCGTAAGAACATAAGTGAACATTTAAAAATCCAATGAACTTTAAATGTTTTACCATTAGAGTAAACAAGAACTCCAAAGCCCAGTCGCTCAATTCCTAAGTGGTTGCATCGATCTCTGCAATTTCTGAAAAAAAAAAAAGAGAAAAGAAAAGATGTAATACAAGACCAAGTAAATCATTAAATATGTACTAAATAAAAAAGGACAAGTTCACATTAAAAAGCACCTGGATCACATTGCTCAAGTTCTTCAACTTTATCCATAGCTTGGCAAAGAGAGATTGGAACCGTGCTTAGAAGCCAATTTTGAGTGCATACAAGTCTCTCCACCATAGCCGGTGAAAGCGAACTACGGAATGGATCAAGTAATGCATCACGTGCTATTTGAGACAAGATTGGATACTTCACCGAATTCCTCTTCCACCATACCAATATATCAAACTCCTCTTCCGTATCCTTCTCCTCCGCCTTCCTAGGTTCACATGGATGGATCAAATACTTTTCTACCTCCGATTCACACTCACTAGCACACTCCTCCTCCAAGAAAGTCTTAAACCGGCTAGCTAAACTCAAGCGAGGGTCATTACAATCATCATTCATCGTTGCACTTGGCATTGCCCTAGGCGCTTCAACCCTAACTTCACCCGCATTTGCATAAGCATCATACAACCTTCTCACAATTTCAGTCACACGCTTCTCCATAGCTTCCCCCGCTGCCTTACCTTCGGATTATGTAATTACAAACTTCACCCACCTTAACTTCAACCGGGGATCAAGCGCCACCGCTACATAAAGTTTGATGTGATGACGTCCGAGAGAGAGGTGAGAGACTTTCAAGTTTCAAATCTGCCATCGCAAGAGAGAGACGGAGAGTACCAAGTGTTAGGCTGTTAGCAACTTAGCATTAAAATCAAGTAATCAAGTAATAAAACATGAGAGGAAACTGAAAAAACAAACCTTGAGTTGAGATACACGACAGCCGACGAGAGGACCGAAAAAACATGAGAGGACAACCGGAGATGAGATACACGACGGCCGACGACTGGGTTTGCTGGTTTGGGGGTGAGAGAGAGAGAGAGAGAGAGAGTGATGCAAACCAAAATCAAGGATATATTTTATAAGAGTTGATAAATCCTAAAATGGGATACAAAGAGCAAAAGCTCTCAATTTTCTTTAATCAATATACCAAAAACTACCTAATGAGGACCCAAGACACCTATTTATAGACCCACTACCACTAAGGACACAAAATGACACTATTAACCCAAAAGTTACTGCATCACAGAGAGAGAGAGAGAGAGAGAGAGAGAGAGAGAGAGAGAGAGAGAGAGAGAGAGAGAGAGAGAGAGAGAAGCCAAGAGTGTTCCAGATATGGATTTTGGAGTGCGGCTGTGGGGAGTGTGGGTTGACTGGGTTCATAGTTTTAGGGTTAAAAAAAACTTAGTATTTATAGTAGACAAGTTTCGGTCGGTTCGGGTCTACCCGAGCCAATTTTACAAGACCCGTAACCCGACCGAAAATATAAAATTCCAAATTATTTGACCCGGACCCGACCGTAGTAACTCATCGGACGGATCGGATTGGTGTTTTTTTCGGGTTGGGTCGGGTGGTCTGGTCCGGGTATAATGAACAGCCCTACCGCTACTGTCTAGCTGCCATATCGCTGAGCGAGGGTAATAACTTTAGTAAAGCAAAGACTAAGACCTTCGTCGAAAAGAGTCATTCCCTTCTTCCTAGTCATAGGTGAGGGAAAAAGAGGTCGAGCTGGAGGGAGCCTTCTTCTTATGTGGGATTGATTTGGAGAATATAAGCCCATCCACTGCCCTGCTATGAGTTGACAGTCTCAGAGGTAGTCTTCCTCGCATTTACTCGACTTACTTCACAACTTAAAAACTAGCTCAATCTGAACCAATTAGTCTGATATTCAAGTCTTCTCCTTAATCCCTGAAGGCAGAAGGGGGATTACACCTCTCGTACAAATTTATATTTTTATCCTTTTGCAATCCAAGTACGACCAACAACAAGGCATGAGATTCACATGTTGTGGGGTCTTAGCTTTGGTCCTAACTTTATTGCTGCAGGGTCCCTTACAAATAGTGTTGTGGTGTGCTGTGACGGAGCAATACTTCCTGACAGAGGTGATGACTGCACGCTCCCATATCCATTTTCCTTTAAAAGTATAAAGTTGACATCGTTATCAAGCTATCCATTTTTTTTCTTTTTCAATGCAAGTAGAATATTTGGACCAGTTTATGCAGACACCAATTAAATTTTTGATGGATTAATCTCTCTACTCAATAGCCAAGGGCCAACAAAAATTTGGGATACATCTCTATACGTAATAGTACTTGAGAAATTCCAAACACGAGACATAAGATGATGTTAATCTTTAAAGAAGTATGTTGTAATTTTTCAAATTAAATCAAGAATGATATGGTATTAAAAGGTTATCACTTCACCTGTGAATGTATTATATAATGTTCTACAATATGAGACATAAATAAAACACAAACAATTTTCTCTTTACGCTGCTAGTAATTAAATAATAATTTTAATATCCACTGCCGATGAAAATTAACCCAATCTCTGCCTTCTCCACACATCCTATTCAACCAAAAAATTAGCTTGATTCATTAGCCAAGACACAAATATGAATTTAAATGGGAGAGTTAATTAGACATCCTGTTTCATAAAATTGTTTAGGATTCCATCTTGTTGAGTTTGAATACTTAATTTGGCATCCTCAAATTCAAATAATCTCCAAATCACCCATTCTCTCTATCCTAATTTTATAAATATTTCTCTCTCCAAATCTTTTCTAATTTATCTGAATCTCTCTCTCCTATCCTATCTTTGAAATCTTCTTCTTTCCTAATCTTTTACGTAATTCTTTATCTCTCAAAATCTTTTATTCCCTAAAATCTCAAAAGAAAATATAAAAAAATAAAATACAAACTCAGCAACCCACAAACATGGTAACATCATTTACCATGAATCCTGTGTTGATTTATCATGTGTACTATGCGAAATCATTGACGTGATAAACCAATAAACCATCTTTTATTGTATCAGTATGGTAAATAATAAACCATGTTCATATGTCCTTTGTTTTATACAGTGAACATGGTTTATTGATTTACTACTTTTACTAACAACTAAAATGATAAATTAATAAATCATATTCACTGTATGAAATAATCACCTTTTAAAGCACAATCACCAAAATGGTAAATCAATCAACCATATTCACCGGATGAAATAACCATCTTTTAAAGGATGTGCGAATATGGTTTGTTGGTTTACCAGTTTTACTCTATTGAAAAAGAACACAAGCCTTGAAGCAGAAAAAAAAATCACCATTAAACAAGAAATTCTTAGCGAAAACACTCAAAATAGTCTACCATTATGGCTTCTCTAATTTTGGAGCGGTCTTTTGACAACGACAGAGTAATAGTAGTGGTGGTGGTTTTCTTCGGTTGAATCGAGTCACGTGATATCTCGATGACAGCATCGCGGATGTATCCTCGGTGGTGGGACCAACGGTGATGGCGTTGGGGCCACCAAGTCTACAGGGTCCTTCTTTTCGACGGGGCGACGGGGGGCGATTGTAACGCCCTGAAAATTGGGTATGTTAATAAATAAATTGCAAAATTTATTTAAATAAAATACCAACTTCATTAAAATTTCAAAGAATACTTAATAAAATTTTTTTAATGGAAAGCTAAAAGTTAGCTTTCTTATTACAACCCAGAATAAAAAGAACTTTAACATTGTTTGAAAAACTTAAACATTTATTTTTAAAAAATTCACTAAAAGGAAAGAACAGAGCCATCTAGCTAGAGATCTACTGGTACAACCACGGCTCCGACACTTCATAACCTTCTTGCTGCTCCATTCCCTCGAACTCAGCAAGCGATTCCTCTTCTCCTTCTGTAGCTGGTGTTGGAGACGCTAGGAGCCACAAAAGTAGCACCATGAGTGGTAAAATTACACTCAATAGGACACCAAAACTACCCATTTACAAAAATATATTCATGCAACAATTAAAACACATGGGACATTAATTTAAGACATAGAGCAACATTTCTTAACAATAAAAATTCAGTAGATTTAATAGTCCCGTCATCAACTCAAGGTTTCACAATTTTCATTCCCACTTCGAATAAAATAATTTTCATCAACGGCTTCCGCCCACAGTATTCTCAGGTGCTCGATCACACAACAAAGTCACCTCAGGGTATACTGTGCGCGGCTCACGATTGATCACCCATTGATCAATCTCTATCCGGCATTGCATGATCCCCACCCACTGTATACCTCCTGTGCCCGATCACACAGCAAGGCTACCTAAAAGTATAACT
This sequence comes from Vaccinium myrtillus, assembly GCA_016920895.1. NCBI lineage: Eukaryota > Viridiplantae > Streptophyta > Magnoliopsida > Ericales > Ericaceae > Vaccinium > Vaccinium myrtillus. Next base: position 17,815,301 of record CM029273.1, read on the forward strand.
GCGCATGGCTCAAGACCAATACCGGACACATCCCATTCCCAAATCCGATAAGTGAACACTAATCTTTTAGTTTATTAATTTAACCACAATAATTATTTACCCATATTTAATGGGTTAACAAAACACCAGTAAGCAAACACATGCATCCAATTATAGCATGAAATGAAAATTTAATGAAGATCGACTATCTCGAGCCATGCGTGTCAATAATAAATCCAGCCACTAAAAATAACAAACGGTTTCCAAAAATCACGAAATTTTACAGTAAAATATTTCATCACATTTGACACAAGTTCACAATTTTTATCGAAGCCCAAATCCAGTCCTAAACGAAGCGAAATAGTGTTTTAAGATAGACAGTGAATCTGTCCCGAAACTGTTTAGTTCAGCCAACTTCGAAAAATCACAGTTAATTCTACGAACCTCGGATTGAAACGAGTTCTATATGGAAGTTTCTTAACTTTTTGAGATCTACAACTTCGAAGATTTACGTTTTCTCTAAATCCAAACAGAAATACCCGAAAATCAGCAGAACAGAACAGCGCACAAGAAAATGGTTTTCATCCCTTTGGTTCCGTTTTAGACTTACAAAACCTTATCGGTTGGAAACAAAACCGCAACAAGTGATCTCACATCATATTCATATCATCACTATATTTAGATATATGTAGATACACGAAAACACAAAAAAATAGTATACTTAAGTAAAAAGTGAGATTTAATGTCCTACCTTTCCTCCGAAGTTATAGCGCGCTACGAACGTGATAGGATTTAATGTTGTTGAATGGTTACGTTCTCGGAATTTAAATCTGTGAAAGAAACGATATTATTTATGAGAGAGAATTATGAAAATTAAACGGTAGAGAAAGAAGAATGTTTACCGCACGAAAAGAGACAAACCGAGAACGAGGGCCCGAGAGAGAGAGTTGATGTGGAAGGACAATTGAAGTGGGAAATTTTCTACTGCTGAGATTTTGAAGTATTGGGGAAGAAGGGACTAAGGAAGGTGAAGAGAAGAAGAAAAAGCATAAGGCAAAGGAAATTATAGAACGAAGAAAAATAAGAAAGGAAATGAGGGAGTAATTAGAAGATGGAAAAGCCATATAGGAAGGAAATGGCATATGGAAATGAAGTTGGTAGGATTTTTTTTTTTCGGAGAATTATATTATGAAGACAAAAGGCAAGATTTCTATCTTACTTAGGAAGCTAATTTTAAAAAGGCAAACTTGATTAGACAATATACAATCTAGGAAAATCTAATTTTAGGGAAGCAAATACTGTATAAACGTATAAATGGAAATGCTAGGGAATTAATACATATGGAAACTAGTTTATATATATAGCATGCGAATAAAACTTATATGTATTATATTTAATTAAATAATGTAACTACTAAAATTACGGTCTTTACAGCGATGGAGATTGTTGAGGCGGTCATTGGATGGAGAGAAATGGAAAAAACAATAGGGGTTTGTTAGTTGTTGATTGAGTGGAGGGAAATGGAAAGTAGAAACCCTAGATTTGTTTGGTATCGATTGAGAGGGAGAAGATCAACCGTGTGTAGAAGCAGTTTTTGGTTTGAAAATTGAAATGATTCTGGAAATAGTGGGGTTCAAATCACTTATAGCAGATGCCTTTCCTTGTTTTAAGGCTGGAAAAAAGGAAATTTTCCTTTACCATGTCTAAGTTAAATATATACGTTCCAATATATGTTCCTACATAGACGTTCCTATATATGTTCTTAAAGATATACGTTCATGTATATTTTGCTATATAGACGCCTTTCCTTTTTTTAAGGCTAAAAAATTAGAAATTTTCTTCTTTTCAGTTATGTTTAAGGGAACTTATTTATCAGTCCTGTTGCACTCTTAAACATCTAACAAGGGCACTTTCGACCATAATTCAAATTACTGGATGTGAACATAACTAGCGATGACATCAGAGATGTAAACATAAGTATAATTTTCAAACAGGATGTCTCATTAAATTTCTCATTTAGTCATTTAAGTAATAAGTTATTTTATTAAAGTAAATTTATTCTTTTTAAAAATGGAGTCGTTACAGGTTGCTTGTACGTAATACTATTTGGATACTTTTTCTGGAATGGTTAGTTGCAGTATTGGTATTTGAATACTTTCCTACGAATGGCTTCTTATGAATTTAGTAATTTTTAAATGGCTACATATTGTATTGGTAAGTAATGCTTAATTTAATTTGAGAAATTTAATTAAACATCCTGTTTGAAAATTATACTTATGTTTCCATTCTTAATGTCATCGCCATCATGTAATTTGAATTATGGTCGAAAGTGCCCTTATTGAGGATGCCAACTTAAGTATTCAAACTCAATAGGATGAAATCCTAAACAATTTTATGAAACAGGATGTCTAATTAATTCTTCCCTTTTTAAAAGATTTTTATTCATATATTCATTTGGTTTTAAAAATTAAATACATATATTCATTTGGTTTTAAAGAGGCCCCTTCCTATGAAGGATCCCACACTTTGCTAAAGTGTGAGACTCACCTTTCCCGATCAAATTTTGACGATCGGAACCGTTCAATGTGTTTAAAACGTGTTTTTAATGGTCCATGCATGGAATCATAAAAAAATATGACCGGGAAGGACTTAATCAGAACAGTTTTCAATAAAAACCTTATATGTACAATTTTATCGAAAACTGCACGAATCAAGCCCTTCCCGGTCATTTTTTTTATTAATGTTTTCTTATTCTTTATTTTTTTCAAAATGTTTTGGCCCCATATCAGTAAGTTTGGATGCTTTCTCCGCACGTATTAATTTAGTTTTTGCGATTACCCGAAAAACATGGGAACAAGCATATCCATGGAAAAAGTCCCAAAACATGTTCAAAATTCCTGAATGTCAAACTAATGCAATGGTGTGTAGCCCTTGTTAAATTTGTAATTTGTTAAAAAAGTATTGTGGGTCCGTTTGTAAGATTCATGTAAGGACCAAGTTCCAAAGTCCTTTGTTTTAGCAATTCCGTTTGACAAAACACACATTTACATCGAGTTGTAATTTTATTTTTTAGAGCGTCTGTTTAGGTGTGGAAATGAATCATCTCTTTATGTAATGGTTGAAAGTGCGGTAATATGTATTTTAGTGGTGAGTTGAGTAGGTTATTTTACTAGTCCAGAAGTTGCTCGAAGACTTGCTCGAGCAACCTGTCAAGCAAGTTTGGTGCACACAACTCTCTACAAGTATCGATGTGCTAGGGTTTTTTTTTATTATCTATCATAACTTTCAGTAGCCGCACTTTTTGGCAAGAGAGAGAAAAAAGTTTCTTGATCTTTTGAGTGATAACCTTGGAGTTTCAACACAATTGAACAATCGTACAACTAAATGTTCATCTCCAAGAAGTTCTCTACAATCTAGAAGTGATTTCTAGGGAATACTTTTGGTGGGACTCCGAAAGTATCCAAGGAAGGCTTGTGCGATTCATGGCGTTGGCGATCAAGATCACTGGGCGCGGTGTATGTGTGACTCGGCAGGTGATACTTAGAACGTTGTGAGGATTTACTTCGTTTGGATAGGTATATCTGTAACTGTACAATGACTATAGTGATTTTGATTCCTTTCCGTGATTTTTTACCTATTTAGGATTTTCCACGTATATCTCTGTGTTGTGGGATTTGACTGCTTTCGTGATTCTGCTGGCAGTATTAATTAGTGATTCACACTCATTTTATGGTTTCTTAGGGAACCCTGATTTTTTCAATTCAACTAAAATTAAAATAAAAAAACTATTTTATGAAAGTGGTTCTTATTAAAAAAATGATATGAAATTCCTTTATTATCTTAATATAAAGTTGGGTCTTAGGAGATTTTATTATGATTAAAATTTTTTTAGCAAATAAATTATTTTTTTAATGAAGAAAGACACCGATAAATCTAGTGCATAACTTTGCCACTAGATAGCACAAATGAAGCAGTAAAAAAAAAAAAAAAGATAGCATAAAATGAACTAATGGGTATCATGATGTTGCACATAATTTATGTATTTTTAGCACCAATTTAGTTTGCACATAATATCTTTATTTTTAGCACATATTTTTTTTATTTCTAGCAAATAATTTCTTTATATTTACACCAACTTAGTTGACATGGGTTAAGAAAATGAGAAAGAAAAGGAAACAAGAGAGCAACGCATTTTAGATTAAAAATTCTCTTGTGCATAATTTTTTACTTTGTACTAATGAATGTTTTAATTTGTTGTTTAAGTTATTAAATACTTAAAAGTTATTAATATTATTTATTCTCTAAAAAATAAAGCTAATGCATGTATGGGAGTTGGGTCAACTTTTAAGAGTCGATAACATGTGAGTTCAATGTTCAATCAATTTTCTTTGGCTTGTTAGTGGAAGAAAAAAAAATCAAAATAAAAAGAAACTATAAAAAAAAACTTTTTTTTCCAGTGGAGTTATTTGTTATAATTATAATCCTCAAGGGAGGTCAATGGAAGGGTAAAAATGTAAATTTGCTTTGCGTTTTCCATTAACATAAGTTATCTAACAAGGCTGACAGGGGAGGTCAGTGCAATTTCAAAAACATGAGGGGAGGTTTTTGTCATTGTCATAAATCTCGGAGGAGGTAAATGAAACTAATTTACCCAATTCTTTCTGGACATGTTCTCTTATGAAAAGAATCCCTTTTTATCTTCTTCCTCAACCATTTCATTATGGAAATTAATTTGGATCCATTCCAAATACTGAGGAGAGAGAAATATAAACTCAGATGTACAGGTAAGCACGGATCGAATTGGATCGGTTTTGTGGTGAATCAATAACAAAATCATCTCTAACGGATGTAAGATTTTGAGATTCAAACAAATCTGCACTATGCATAAAACCAAAATAATTCAAACCATCAGACTACGGTTCAATTTAGCTTTCAAACCGCAGTTTGCTTTAAATTGAGATAACTTGTAAAAATTATATAGGGTGAAAACCATATCATGGTTGAGTTTGTTATTATCAAATGCTCCATCATAATAACAGTATCAATTACATGTGATGTAAATTTCTGTTCGGTTCAGTATGGAATTGAAATAGTGAGTCCATGAGATAAATCCGCAAACCAAACCATTTAAAGAACGTTTTTCATGACATAGTTCTATAGTCTTTAAGATAAGGAAAGATTCCAGGAAAATATTTATTATGGTAAAAATGCAGAAATATTTATGCAAAATTTGGATGTACCAAAAAAAATTTTATGCAAAATTTGGACCTTAATGTGATATGAGGTGGGCCGTGGGCCTTCTTGTAAGGCGAGAAAATTGTGAGGCCTACAACAAATATATTACACCAACCGAAGGGTTGAGGTGGGATGCATCATTGAAGGGGGGAAAAAGAACAAGAGAAATGACATTTGTTTTTCGGTGAAATGTTGGATATAAGTTTTTTTTTTCTCGGCAACAAAATTTATTAGAAGTTGACAAAAGATTGTGGGTATCCGGAATACCCCTCCTCCGCAATACCTCTCTGGATGCCCCTCTGAGGCACCTCCTCCAAGGTGACCTCCGAGGGACCTCTCCCACAGATGCTTCCTCCGAGGTACCTCTCTGAGACACCTCTCACCTCTACAGACTTAACTTAATTAGGCTCTCGTGAGCCTGGCGACTCTTCACATGATCCTAGGTCAGGAGCAAGGCCTGGGTACCTGCTCGGGACCTAAGGAGTTATTGGCTTGGAGGCTAGAGCGAAGGGATTGTCAAGACCCACCTCCACGAGGTGAGATCCATGACCGGTCATAGAGAGAGAGAGAGACTCGCCTACATCATCGACATCTGACAGGAAATCTCTGCAACATCCCGATTGATACGCCGATATAAGGAGCCTGTATCATACCTACCTACTGGCCATGATACAGGTATCCATATATCACCTAACTGTACCTCTGAGTGTCTGATCATAAGAACCACATTCTGATCATAGTATTCAAAGAGAAACTGGACTCAACTGCACTCTGATATGCATTAATGAGAGAGAGATGCTTCCTTGCCCTCCAAGACCTCAAGGCTCCTATATAAACAAGACTTAGCGGAACATTCAAGACAGACATTCAATACACACCTACCACTACCACTCCATACTACCATCTCTCTCTCTCTCTCTCTCTCTCTCTAAGATTGCCCTAAGCTCTCTCCTTCTCCACCTCCGGTGGTCTCGAGCATCATTGTAGCACCTACCATATACCTCAGGTACTCTTCCCACCCTTTACACCCACAAAGATACATCGAGGAAAAGAAACGATATCCAACCACGAGAACAAGGATATGTCAAGACAATATATCTAGTGAGAAACTAAATGTAAAGCCAACAAAAGGAAAAGGAAGAAAAATGGAAGAGGTAGCATATCCAGATTTATGGTCAGGACTAGAAAAAAAAAGTTGATTTTTTTAAGGGAAGAGGCCCATTATAGTAGCTCGCTATTGGAGTCTCTCGAGCGTTGCCTTGGCGTTACACTGCTGCCTTGGCCTGATGTACCCTATCGGCTATCCTAAATAAAAAATATTTTATTTAAGTTACAATTGTAATGGCACGAATTTTCGGACCATTTTATTTTATTATTATTATTTTCGAAGTAAGTCGTTATATTTTTACAATAATTATTACGACTTATTTTGTTTATTAAATGTGATTATTTATTCCTAGTTATGTTTTGATGATTTATCTAAGCTACGATTAGGACCCTAATTATCTATGTTCCTACCCTTTTAACCCTAACTTCATTACACTACTAATATATGAGTATTATACTTATATATACACACACATGCATACATATGATATACACACACACACACACACACACACATTTTATTCATGCATATATACTTATACACATAAATGTATAAGACCATATACATCCTCTCTCCACTCCCATACTCAACCTATTACCTCCACCCACCAAAACCAACACCAAACACCACCCAATATCCGATGAAGAACTGGCCCAACACGCGGGAGACGTTGTGAAGACGGATGAGGCTAAGGCCAGGAGGTTTGAATGGGGACTGGACACTACAATCAGAGGAATAGTAATGTCCCACGACTTTTGAACCTACGCACAAGTAGTTAAATGTGCGCTAATGATTAAGAGGGAATCTTTGGATTCAAAAGGGAAAGGCAAAATCGGAGGTCCCAGTACTGGAGGAGCAATCCGAAGCAACAACAATTAGAATAGCAACAATCTAGGGTATATTGCACCAAAGCCCTACGCTCAAAATAGCGCTCAACCCCAACAACCCAATCAACCCTGGAGGAACAACCACCAAGGACAGAACCGCAACAATGGACCAATAAGGTGCTACAACTAAAATGAAAAAGGTCACATCAAGAACAACTGTTCACACCCAAAGAACAATGGAACGAATAATTATGGGAACCAACATCAATATCCGATGAAGCAGATTGGGATGGAAACCAGAACCAAGGTCGACCAAATCAACAGAGGTCAAACTAGAATCAGCAGCAGAACCGCCCGTACCAGAACAATGGAAATGGTCATGGTACAAATCAAGAACAGGGAGGTAGGATTTTTGCATTCCAGGCTGACAATGACGTGCAGAACCCATCTATGATACGAGGTACACTTATACTATTTAGTACTTATGTACAAGCATTATTTTAATTCTGGAGCATTGCACTTTTTATACATATTGCACGAACCAGAACGGGAGCCCTAAAGATTATCTATCAAAGTGATCTCAGTTGTCGGGGCAAGATCTCTGTAAGTCTCCTACGTAAACAGTGCGAGCTAGAAGTCTCTAGTCTACACTTTGACCTAGACCTACGAGTCATAGAAAGGGTCGATTGGAACTTATTTTTCTGAAGAGATTGACAATTCACTCACCTTGCTGCTATAGACTGCTATCAAGAGACAGTGACTGCTAGTCTTCAGTTGGAACGTGTTTCAATTTTTTTTAAGGGGGATAGATGAGCCATGATCGATAGTGACTCGCCATTCAAGCTAACGTGAAGAATTATCATAATGACTCCAATGTCGCATTCTGAATTGTGAAAAGGAAGTACACATTCGGTTAGTCAAGATTCCCTAGTGATATTGAGAAAAGAGAGTCAACCTGAAGACGACAAACATCAATTCACTTTAACCGTACGAATGCCCAAATTTCGAGGACTAAATTGTTTTAAGGGGGATAGGTTGTAATGGCCCGAATTTTTGGTCTATTTATTTATTTTTTATTATTTTCGAAGTAAGTCGTTATATTTTTACTATAATTATTACGACTTATTTTGTTTATTAAATGTGATTATTTATTCCTAGTTACGTTTTGATGATTTATCTAAGCTACGTTTATGACTCTAATTATCTATGTTCCTACCCTTTTAACCCTAACTTCATTACACTACTAATATATGAGTATTATACTTATATATACACACACATGCATACATATGATACACACACACACACACACACATTTTATTCATGCATATATACTTTTACACACTAGTGGTTTTGTCACGTGCTTTGCACGTGATACATTATGTTGTTCGGAGCGAGCTCAGTAAAATCAGTGTTATGTTGTTCTTCTCTCTAACTTGGTGTTCCAACATTTTTGAGCTTCTATTTTCTTAAGGTTATTGAAAGATCGATGTGTACTATTGTTGTTCTAGAGGGTAATACGGTAATCAAGAATAGTAACGTGCAACCGTTGAAATTATTTATAGTGTTTTTAAGGACCGAGAATTCGATAATGGACCGAGAATTCGATAATGGTAATAATACGAAAATCCGTCAGATGTGAAAGTTAAAAAAACCAAGAAGGGAACCAACTTAGGACCAAGTTTGCGATGTTGAAAACAAATTTCAATGATTCAGCAATTATAGTACTCCCTCCGTCCCATTTTAAATGCTCCCTACGTATATCTGAGCCATTTTCAAATGTCTATATCTTTTTATTGGTAAGGTTTTCAAAGTTTTAAAAAATTTGTCTAATAGAACTAATTGAGATCTATCAAATAAGATCCATATTGCATATAAAATACATTATAGAATGAAAACTATAATAGTTTTAAAAAAACACGCATAGCCGTATGGAGCATTTAAATTGGGACGGAGGGAGTACCAATTTTATGAACTTAGAACACTATTTCCGGTAGTTTCACCAATGAAAACATTGTTTCAATAGTTCCCAAACCAGTTCCAGTAATTTTGAAAACCATCTTCAGCACTTCCAACACTTGAAACAACCAGTTTCAGCAATTCTAGCAACGAATTAACCAATTTCAACAACTGGAAAATGAGATAAGTTGCAATTTTAGCAATTTAAATGAAGTTGTGAAAGTTCCAAGTAGTTGCAAAAAACAGCCGGCACTTTCAGTATTGAAAATCAGAATTTCATACGTGGCAATGCATAACATAGCAGTTCCTAACAGAAAATGGTACCACAACAGTTACGCAACATAAGTACATAAATCCAGTTCTGTACCAAAAATGAGGTGCGCCAAACAAGGAATCACTTACCAGGCGAGGTAGTAAAGAAGTTGCTGATGTTTGGGTTACAATGAGACTTGGAAGAAGACACAATCGTTCTCGAACTCGAAACTTTTTCTTGAAGTTACCTTGAGCTAAAGGCATCAAGCTAGTCTTATTACCATGTCTACATATATGAAGACAACGTTTGGACCTGTGATCCTATTTGTTAGATAAAACCAAGTGTGAACAATTCACCATTAAATACACAATAAATGAAACAGGAGAAAAATTTATACAAACTACACCTATTGACATAGTGCTTTTAATGCTAGAATCCATCCAGAATATCAAATTGTTATTTGAAGTATACACTACGAAACTATTCCTATTTGTATAACTAATGCAAATAGGCAATTGTTGTTTATGAAGTATGCAATTGTAGCTCTCCTTTGTCAGAAATAATTAAGCTTGACAGACTTGTAATGCACCCAAGACATTTCCATTCAAGTCATTACCAAAATTGGGTGAGAATTTCATTTCAATCAAAAGACCACCAAATATTTGAGAAAGTTATGAGAAACACAAGTGTAATGACCCGTATTTTTATATGATTTTTTTCTAAAATAATGTTGGGGAAATGTGAGAAATTGAAAATGAGTTAATGTGGGGCCAATGTGAGTTTGGCAATTGCACTTGGGTTCATTTATAACAGATTAGAAACTTAGGGGGTGTTGGTGCATAAAGGGGGGTGTGTATATAAGTGAATATGGTGATTTTTGATAAAAAAATATACACTCCTTCCTCTCTAAAAAAATCAGCCCTCTCTCTCTCTCTACTTCTCCTCTCAACTTCTCCACAAAACCTCACCAAAATACACCCCTCTCACTCCCCAAACTCAAGATTTAACCTCAAAACCATCTTCTACGCGTGATTTGGAGCTAGGGTCTCCGTGGGTTTGCTTGGAGCTAGGGCATTTCGGTTGGGGTTGGCAAGAACAATTTGGGGCTTTCACTTCCTTATCATTTGGAGCTCAAATCTTGAGGTAGGGGAACAATTTCTACTCCCTCTAGTTGTATCTATGTGATATAATGCATATATCTTGTTCTTATTCATCCAACTTCTCAAAATCATGATTTTTCTTCCTAGTCGGTTTTGTTGAGTTTGGGTTTTTGATCTAAGGATTTAATAGTTGATTGATGCAATTGATTGTTGTTTTACCCTCCCTCCATGCCCATTAGTTGCTTGACACTTCCAATTTTTGGCCTAAAACATCAAAATATGACTTGGGATGAAGTTTCATGCTTTGGGAAAACTTCGCAGAAAATCTGGGTTTCCCCAACCAGTCGTGCAAAAACCTCCAACCGGTTGGGCGCTTCTAAAAATTTCACTCGAATCTGTCTCTGCCCAACCAGTTGGGCAAAAATCTACAACCGGTTTGGCTTTTCTGAAAATTGTTCTTGTTTCTATCTTGGCCCAACCAGTTGAGCAAAAACCTCCGACTGGTTGGGAAATGCTAAAATAATATATTTGCATCCTTTATCCTCCCCTTGAATATTTGACACATCGTACATCCCTCAAACTTTATTTTGGCTACATTTGGGTAATATAAGGAGTTGGTTTGACATTTCGTTGCAAATGATAACAATGGGACAAAATGTGAAGCTTTGAAATGGGTTTTGAATCAAAAGTGTTTTATGGATAAATGTGAATACTAGGCCACCATTCGGTGTGTCCCTAGCAATGGGGGAACGGAGCCCACAAAATCCGGCAGAGGGATTAATTCCCTATTAAATAAATGGATATTTTGAGAAGTGTTTGGAAATGGAATATTTCATGAAAGATATGGCATTTTGGTATAATTGGATACTTGGATACGTTTTTTTTAATATTGGGCTATTAAGTTTGACACTTGGATACGTTCCTGGACACGTGAATATTCCTTGGGATACTTGGACACATTTTTGGACTAACCTTGGTGTTCTTAGTGAAAATTGGCTTTTGGTACACGCTTTTGAAAATTTGGTGAGTACTTTGGCTTTTGATGAACATTTAGGCTATTTTCAAACATACCGACATTTCCTTGGACACATGGATCCTTGTTGGAGGAAGTGGAGGATTGCTCTATGGTTTGTGAAAATGAGATAAGGCGGGATGGTAAAGAATAGATGAGACGTTGCAAAATTTAGGATGAGTGTGTGTGGTTGATGAGCGGATATGTTTTAAGATAGAAAGAGTCACGTTATAATAACGTTGGTCTATTATTACCAGCATAGCTGGGCATGGTGAACGTGACCTGTGAAACACGGAATATATTATTATTCCCAGCATAGCTGGGCATGGTGAACGTGGCCTGTGAAACACGAAATATATTATTATTACCAGTATAGCTAAGCATGGTGAACGTGGCCTGTGAAACACGGAATATACTATTCTTACATGATGGATAAGAGTATTTGGGACGTATACACCCTAGTACGGGTTACCGGACCTGAAACTTTCTGATATGTGTATAGATAGAGTTCATAGAGGAGTTGAACTGAAAAAGGGAGTTTAAGTACTTAGCACGTATGAAACACTCAAGATTTAATAAAAGAAGTTTTCATGAACGAAGATGACAAGTTTATAAATGTTAGTACACAGATTTTTAATTTGATTCATATATCATTCATGAGTCATTACTTTTCAAAATGAAACATCGTATTTATCGAACCACCGTGCTTGTCTCATGCCCATTTCACATGTCCTTATCATCTTTATACACCTAGTGTTAGTAGAATGGTTTTCCTATTGGGCTAGTGTAGCTCAACCTATCAATTTTCAGGTACCCGACAAGGCACATGAGATGGATGCATGAAGTGTGGATGCATAGCATTGGATTTCATCGAGCATGGAGTTATTTTCCCATCTTTGTCTCATATTTTTGAAATATGATTTTGTAACTTCTATTTGTTAATCTTTTGACTATTTGGCTAATGTAATAACTCTTTAAACTTGATACTTATGCCTTTGGGTTATGGGTTCTCGTTATTAGAACTCATTGAATTATTTAAAGTGAGAATGTATTATTTTGGACTTTGACTATTCAGAGGAAAATTATAAGACTTTTGACTTGTCCCACATGGATATTATCTATATTTGGTCTATTAAATTTGTGGGCGTGACAACAAGCCTACTTAATAGCATTAAACATTTTACTATACAGTACAAAAGAGAATTAGCCCGAGAAAGAGAAAAATGAATAGTTTTCTTATCAATGTAGATTTTCAATGGCTAGAGATAAAGAAAATTATTATACTTAGTCCTTTTGTTGGTCTTTTCTAATTTTTTAGTTGTTTTTTAGTTCTGGCTTAATTATTTTTTTAACCAAAATAAATGAAAGCTATGACCACTTAAAAGGTTCGATGACCTTTTAGCTTTGAGGTTTGTAGCATTATTTGTGAGGAAGGGAGAGCAAAGTTAAGCCTCTTTGGCATTTTTTACTCGGTTACCTTGAAGAATGGAGAGGGTTGGAGCCTTTCATCATGGAGATCGATTTTTGTATTCTTTGGTACGTTTGAGGCCCAAGTCGAAACAACCTTTTTCTTGCTTGTAGTTAAAGTCTATGTTGTTACCTGTTGCAACAAAAAGAGATGTCAGTTTGACCAAAATTCTGACATTTGCACACATGTGTCGGTTATCATACTCATACTCATAAGGAAAACAAAAGATTTATTCTTTTTATTTGCTACTTTTTGTTAGAAGCAATGACCCCTTGTAGTTTTAATTTTTTTTCAAAAAAATCTTTACTATGTCATTTTCCTTCTGGATGTTATGCTAAAGTCTTAAAACAAAAGTAGTAAATAAATGTGACACTGTTTACTTCTCTAATGTAGCAAAACTCACCAATATTGGTTTGTGAGAATGTAGCAGTACTCCAACCTTGCTTGTTTTGGAAAATAACAGGTAGAATAGAAGTTTTAACAGGTCCTTGCACATTTACATGACTAAACAAAGGCTAAGTAACAAAGGAACAAATCATGAGATTAATGCACTAAGCAACAAAGGAAAAATAAGGGAAAAAACATCTTATTAAATAGAGATGCTTGATCCAGTTAAAAAAAAAAACCAGAGAGGGACGCTTGATAAATGGAGTGACTTAAAAGAAAGGACATTTGCCAATTGACATGCTTTCTGGTGCACAGCAAAAGTTAACATAAGATATGGATCATCATTAGTAGGATCAAATCATGTCAGCATTGAGGACTCTCAATTTATTAAGGGATCCTCTTCCACCACAACGTGGCCCTGTTGGCGAAGTCCCAAGTTTACTGGTACTTTGATACATGAAATCTTAGCGAGAAGGGGAAACACACTCAAGCAAACAACTGTTAACTTTCACTTGGACAATATTACAAACACCTTACATGTAAGAATGCAAGAGAGAACAAGCACATCATTGCAGTTGTCTATAATGACACAAATGAAATCCAAATAAAGGGGATGTGAAATGAAGGACTTACGGAATTAGAAACGAAATTGCATTTGGTAGTTTATTCATCACTTGTAGCCATGACCGTCATTGTTGAGGACGACATGTAGAGTTGGGGGAGCATAGGATTTTGTTGAAATTGCACTCATCCAGGCGGTTGGCTTCTATGTTTGCCGGTGATGCAATTTCTGAGGGATTGATTTGCAGAAACGTTAACGGTGTTTGTGTGTTGAAAGGGATGTTGGGGTGGCTTATAGGCACTGTTTCGTTTTGTAGGATCGGGGAGTTGGGAGTTTCCTTTGGTTTGGTTTTGGATTTGGGCGTCGTTTCGACATGGCCATTAGCATAAACGGTGGGAACTGAGCAGCGTTTTTGTTTTTGTAATTGGGCAGCGTGTCTTTTGCAGTTTTGAGGAGGGGTATTTTTGGTAGATGAAAGTGTGTGAAACACTTTTAGTGTTTCACACTTTTTAAAGTAGTAGTAGATAAATGTATAAGACCATATACGTCCTCTCTCCACTCCCACACTCAACCTATTACCTCCACCCACCAAAACCAACACCGCACACCACCCAAGGTCTGATTTTTCAGACCTTTCCCTCACCTCTCCTCTGCCATTTACCTCTCCCATCACTCTCCTATCAACACCTCACTTCCCCATGTGGTTTACACCACCATTGCACTCCACCCTACCTTTCCCTACACTCCACCACCATGAACTTTTCCCTCTATAAACCCATCACCCATTCCCCTCCTCATTACTAGAGATTCTGGAAAAGATGAAGAAAGAAGGAGAAGAAGAGAAGAGAGAGAGATCACCACCACCATTTCCATTTTCGTCCATATCACGTACCCCTTTTTACAGCCATTTTTCTCAGAGTTACAATCGTTTTTAGTATTCGACTTCTCAATGAAAGTTGTAGAGGACGTCGAGTGCTTCAATTTCGATATAATAATCACACAAAACGGTTTAGAAATGACCCCAATATCCTTGCCAGAAATTATGTTGGAATACGTTGTTTTTATTTCCAGACAGCTCTCTGCCCCTCTGTAAATCTTCATTTTTCTCCTTGTTCCAATCGTTTTTAAGTTTACATTTCTTCACCAACGTTGTAGAGGGTTTCAATCTCTTGTATTTAGACACAAGAATCACCCAAATTGGTTGAGTTTTGAGTGAGATATAGCCATCCAAAGTTCAGTATAAATCTTTGGTAAATTTCCCGACAGCTCACTGACCTTTCACAAATTGTCATCGTTCTCGTTGTTAAAGCAGATTTCGGGTTTAGGTTCCTTCACGAAGATTGTAGAGCACTTTGAGAGCTTCATTTTAAACACAAGAATGACGTGAAACGGTTGAGGTTTGAACCCGGTAGCACAGCTCAAAGTTTCTGTTTGAAATTGAATTTTTCTTCGTCAACAAAAAACTCTACCGGATTCCACCATCTAGCTTTTCGTCCCGATCAAGGTAGAAACCTCTTATCCATTAACCCTAAGTATATTTTGTAGGCTTAGACTTGATATTGGGGCTTGCAATGAGCCCGAACAAAACGAAACCAAAAGATGAAAATGGGTCGAGAAACCCACCAAACCAATTATGGCCGTAAGGCCTGATGATGGTTAAATTTGATTTGTTTAACAAGTGATGATCGATGTGCATGGTTATGTTGTTTGATTGATTACTCATGTCCAATACGATTTGTTTTGTTTTCATAATTAAAGTTAATAATATTGATGTTTGTTTTGATGTACTCTATTGATTTAATTGATAAACTTGGAGTTAAATTTCATTAGGCTTGGTAAAGGATAAATTTTGTGATACGTGAATTATTTGAATGTTATTGATTGAGGTCTCATTTTATTCTCTATTGACTACTGTAAACTTAAGGTGATATATTGTTGAATTGTAGATTGGAAAAATAGGTTTCGGGGTTGTACTTACGTAGTAGATCACATAGACGTTTCTAAGTTAAAAGAAACCAGAAAGTACTGTTTCTTATTGTATCAGACTAAAGTATTTTTCTATTTATGTTATTCCACTGCTTATGAAGAAAATCCTATTATTAAATGAATCTTTTTAGATCTCTTGTTTGAATTAACGTGTCCGAAAATCAGGGCGTTACGACAATTCTTTTGTTAAATAACAAATCGAGCTTAAATATTTTCTACGTCATATAGTACCTTGCTACTGGAGTCTCTCGAGCGTTGTCACCACTAGTGCCCTTGGCCTGGCGCACCCCACCCCAATTAAGAAATATTTTATTCAAGGTACAATACTACTCTTAAATAATAAACCGAGCTTAGATATTTTCTAAAAACTGCTAATTTCAAATCGAGCTTAAATAACGAATCGAGCTTAAATATTTTCTACAAATTAAACTGCTAAAATTTCAAACTGATTTTATTTAAGGTACAATTCTACTCTTACAGCCTATGGTGTTTGAGTCTTTGAGATTGACTATCGTGGACCAAGACAATTTTTGAACCAAGCTTAAATAATTCATTACTCGGTTTGCTTACCCCGTTTTGCTCTACTTCCAGCGTGTCCAATTAAAGAAGCTTTCTCCTAGTTCAATTATCTGTGATTGCAGGCGTCTTTTGGAGCTTTGCCAAGCTACTGATCAAGGAAACCAGCGTGCAGATATGCTCGCAAAATTTACATTTCAGTTAACTAATTTTATTTACAGTCCAGCTACGCGTACATACGCAAAATACACTAATGCATCTTAATCGTTCATTTCAACAAGTCAACGTTCCGGATTTTAAACACTCTTTGACTGGTAAGAGTTAATTAACTCTTACCGGTCATAACTCTTACCGGTCAAAGAGTAAAGGCAAATCCGGACCGTCGAAAATGCTTTTGGACAATGTAAGTGCACCGTCCGTGCATTTGGCGTACACGTACATCTGCGTATGCCTAGTAATTTTGTTTTATTTATGTTTCTTCAGTTCAACATCCGTTGTTAATCTGAACTTTACTAATGCAGAAAAGAAAAGAAAAGGCGAACATGTTGCGTAATTTAATGCATCAAGAATCACTATATAAAGACTTGTCTTCGGATTTCAGAAGGAAAAATGCTGTAGTCAATGAATTGCGAGTATACGCCGTTTAATCTGAACTTTACTAATGCAGTTCTTTGAGCATTTTTAGGCGAGAAGTCCGGTGCTAGGTTGAAAAAACAACTGTTTGTGTGATTTCTATAATACCTTCAGCGTAGCATTTTTAATTATACCACCTTTTGACTTCGGACTTTTTTTTTTTTTTGCAGAAGCTTTAAGCTTCATCCAAAAGACTGTCGAAAAACTATAGGTTCAACCCAAGACTAGAAAATCTATCTAAATCAGTTAAAACATGGATTATATGAGATAAGTGGAAAAGATACAGAAAATTGCAGGAAAAGTGAATATATGTATGTGTGTGTGTTTTGCTTGTGAGTTTTTATTGGGCGAGATGTCCGGTGTCAGGTTGAAACTATTGTCCTTTCAGGATTGCAATAGTAAGGGCGGAGCCACAATTTTTGTGAGCAATGGAGTAGATTTTCAGAGCTGGTACGTTTTTGCTGTCATATTTGCTTCCACTCGACCAACCCAATCCGTTGCAACTTGTAATGTTGATTGGATCCCTCTTATAGTCTTATATCAAAAATACAATTTTTTTGCAATCATATGAACCGATATTCGATCGATGTAAATTTTGACGTGGTTGTAGCCGTTGTAGCTCTCAACGAGTTCTAAAAATCAAAGAATTCAAGTTATTATTTTTTTTTATGATTGGCTCAAAATGAGCTCATGATGAAGTTGCCTAAACTGATCCACATCGTTGCACTTTCGGTGGATTTGATTACTAGCTTTTTTTTTTTTTTTTTTTGAGCGGCAAAGGAATTTTATTAAACAAAGTAAGAATATTATATATACACTGATTAAATGAATGAAACCAAGATGAAGGCATCACAAGATTCATAACGCATAAAAACATCTTAATTATGTTGGCACCCAATTACGCAACAATCATATGCCATTTGGCCTCAAACAATACAAATGGTTACTAAGACATCAACCAAAAGTAGAAATTGGCAGAACAACACATCCTTAAGCAGCTAAAGACAATCCAATAGATCCAAAAAGTTGAAGAAACCAGAATCAAGTCAGTGATGGAATCCCCAATGATGAAGTTGGGTATTGTGGACGGTGCCACGGAAAAATATTTTGTTTTTGTTAATGATTTTTAGAAAACAATTTTTTTAGAAAAATGATTTCAGAGTTGCCACCCGGATTTTTATTTTTGAAAATGGATTTACTACCCGAGAAATGCTAAAAATGATTTGGAAAAATAATGACTCTTGCGCCGATAATTTTGGAAAATGATTTGGTCTGCGAAAAATAAGAAATTTTGGGTTCGGGAGCCAGGTTACGAGTGGGAAAGGTTTTTAAAGCACCCCACTAGCCCAATTTTAAAAATGGTCTTTACTCAATGCTTATGGAATTTTAGAAAAATACTCTAATCGGTAACAATAATTGACGAATATAAATTAAGATATTAAGGAAAAACTAATTTAAGAAAAATCAGTAAAAGAAACATTGCAGTGGTAATAGCCGCACGCCATTCATTTGTTTGCAAGGCAAAATTTCGTGATAAACTCATGTTTGAATTAACAGATTCATGCACCACCATTGGTAAGGAGTGTACCCAGTTCGATTACAACCTGATTTTTGATTGACCAATATTATGTGGGATCATTTCATTTTCTGTAGGTTGCATTGTTTGTTTTATATTTTTTAAACTTGATTTGTTTTGATTTATATCTTCAGAACACTCTGAAATTTGACTTAAGATAATAGGAGTTGTCATAAGAAAAGTTGGTTTACCAACTGTTTTGGTAGGTGTTGATTTAAATATTTCTTCCATTTTCTTAGTATATTTTGATTTTAATTGTTGATCTTCTATATTACTGATAAGTTTTTTTAGCATGTCTATGTCATTTAATTCTGGAGTTTGTATCTTTGGACAATGTACTGCAATAGGTTTTGTATATTTATTTGTACTTATGTTTTCAATATAATCTAGGAATTGGATGTCTGTTTTTTGTTTATTTAGCATATTTTGCCATTGGGAGAAAATATGATATTGTTCTTTTTTAGTAAATGATTCTCGATAATTTTTTCGTCTTTCTGTAATTTGAAAGGAGTAAAATTCTTTTGATAATCTTTCACCATGGATAAAGAAATATGTAGAGTCTAAAGTTTCATTATTTTCATTTACCATTTTGTTATTGAATATTTGAAGCTGTGGTAGGAGTAATAGGAGTAGTTATGCTAGGTAAATTATACCAATACTGTAAGAGTATAGAGTAATTTATACTGTAAATAATCTGTATATTATTTCAACTACGTGAATTGTTTAATTAATATTTTGACTGTTTATCTTTTGAACAGGACACATACGCCAAGAAGGTATATACCCCAACCATACCCAAAAACGGCTACCCTACCTCGGGATTTACACACCTCACAATGGGAACCTAGGAACCTGGGCAACCTGAAGTGGCGTGGTAGTTCGCAGACCTACGGCCAAACTATTAAAAGAACAACTACAAGTTTTTGATAATAATGCACTGATTATTTGGAGTAAAAGTGTACTCTACATCCTACAGTAAAACTGGTTTAACCACCCGGTTAATCCAAGGAGTTTTGATCGTGGGAAAAATGTTTCTATGCAAGGATCTGCTGTACGGCAGTGATGCACTACGGTGCGGCAGTGCGAAAAAAATTGTTTTAATTTTTGTAAAAACATGTTGGCATACAGACCCCAAAACAATATAGGTGATCATTTTGGGAGCTAGGAAGAGCCTCCCCTCACGTTGGCAAGGCCATGATTATCGCATTAAAAGTTCTACCTTTTGCGAGCAAACTTTTTCCGAGAGATCTTTGGACGTACGAACGCCTTGCTTTCGAACGACTGGAAACCGAACTTTGGAGAGTAAGGGTGTGGTTTTGTTGGGGTGCAGACAACCTTCAGCAGTACAGGGGGGTGGGCGGGAGCCCCACAGACAGAGTGTCCCGCAACGAAATCAGTGTGACTTCTACGGACCGCAGCTGAAACGATATTTGAGGTACCATTTCATTTGTTCGCTTTTGGAGGATGGGGATTTGTTGCTAGAGAATATTTTGGGGGACAAGAATCCGGCAGATATGTTGACCAAGCCTGTTACTGTTGAGAAACTGAAGTTGTGTTCAACTTCAGTTGGTCTTCATGCTTGAAGAGATGATGGGCCTGGAGCCACACCAAGAGGGGTCAGATGACTACGTCCATATTGATTGAGATTATTTGAGGTTTGCAGTTGTTTGTTTGCTTTGATGCTTCTCGGTTATCTTCAAGTGGGAGTTTTTGGGGTGCAAACAACTTTCACATCATGTGACTCGGGGCTGGCAGCGATTTTGAGGGACCTCGGTGTGTAATTTTGGCCATAGGCCCGACCTAATTATTTCGTTGTTAGTGTGTAATTAGGGTTATCAGTTTTTCAGAGAAAAACAGAGAGAGAGGCGAGAGAAAACGCAGATCTCAGAGAGATTGCGAGAAGACTGGTGTGGCTCCCGTGGTTTTTCCTCGCGTTGAGGTTTTCCACGTATATCTGTGTCTCATTTTTCTTTCCGTTTTTCATTACGCACGATTACTTGTTTTTTCTGTTCTGTGATTCATTGTTTCCAAGATCCGTAGGGGTGTTGTGGGGTTGCGAAAATCCTAACAACTGGTATCAGAGCCGCGGTTGCGGTAGGGTTTGTTCGACAGGTTAGGGTTTACTCTTGTTCGGGCAGGCTAGGGTTTCAGTGGGAGCTATGGGTTCGGAAGAAGGGAAATCGAAGATCGATAAGTTTGATGGGTCAGACTTTGCATTCTGGAAAACGCAGATAGAGGACTATCTGTATCAGAAGGATCTTTACCGGCCGTTGGAGGGTAAAGAAAAGGGGAAGAAAGCTGAAGAGAGGGACGATGATTGGAATTTTCTTGACAGAAAGGCGTTAGGGATTATTCGTCTGTCCCTTTTCAAATCAGTCACACACAACATATTGAAGAAGAAAACGACGGAGGAACTTATGGAAGCACTGAAGAAGATGTATGAGCAACCGTCTGCTGCGAATAAGGTACATCTTATGAAAAAACTTTTCAACCTGTCTATGGCAGAAGGGGTTTCCTTTATGTCACATCTTAGTGAGTTCAATACGATTGTTGATCAACTTACGTCTGTTGATATCGATTTTGATGATGAGGTTCAAGCCTTGTTAATTCTGTCTCGGTTGCGATATAGTGTGGGATCTTTATTCAAATGCGATCGATAATTCAGGAAAGAGAAGTTGAAACCGAGTGAGGTTGTTAGTTTGATTCCCCCGAGGAGGTCGAAGAAATTCGATTGACATTCGAGTTCGGCACTTGAGTTCAGCCCTAAGTTTTGAGTAACAGAGGGGCGAAGCCGGAGTAAGGGTGGTCGAATCGAACAGAATAGGTCAAAATTGAAGAGCGGAAGGGAAATAGGGCTAAATCTCGAGTTCAAATTTCATTAAAGGTGAATGTTGGAATTGTGGTCAGACATGCCATATGTCACAGGCTTGCAAAGCACCGAAGAAGAATAACGGTGGGCAGGAGGCTCACGTTGTGCATGATGCACTTGTTCTTGCTATGAACAGCGACGTCGAATCGTGGGTGATTGATTCGGGTGCCTCATTCCACGCCACTGCTAACAGGGAGGTTCTGCAGAACTATGTAGCAGGGGACTTTGGGAAAGTATACTTGGGAGATGACGAGCCTTGCAGTATTGTGGGAAGAGGTGATGTTCAGATTGCAACGCAGGGGTACAGATGGTGTCTGAAAGATGTCAGGCACATTCCGAATTTGAAGAGGAATCTTGTTTCGGTTGCAGGTTATACTTCGACATTCACAGGGGACACATGGAAAGTCTCCAACGGTACCATGGTGGTGGCTAAAGGCAAGAAAGTTGGTACACTTTACTTGACTTCACATGGTAGCGATACACTAGCTGTTGTAGACAGCAAGGAGAGTTCAAATCTGTGGCACAGAAGACTGGGGCATATGAGTGAGAAGGGAATGAAGGTTTTGCAGGCAAATGGGAAGCTACCGGGGTTAGAGTCAGTGGATATTGACATCTGTGAGGATTGCATCTTCGGGAAATAGAAACGGGTTAGCTTTCAGAAAGGCGGCAGGCCTCCCAGGGCTCAGAATCTAGAGTTTGTCCATACAGATGTTTGGGGTCCAGCTACTGTGTCTTCGCTTGACGGTTCTTATTACTACGTTACCTTTGTCGATGATCACTCGAGAAAGGTATGGGTATACTTCATGAAGTATAAGTCAGATGTCTTTGAAGTCTTCAAGAAGTGGACAGCCTTGGTTGAGAACGAGACAGATTTGAAAGTGAAGAGGTTGAGGTCTGATAATGGCGGAGAGTATGAGTTGGGGGAGTTTAAGAGAGCCTACGGTCTATTTGGGATTCGATTAGAGAGGACACCTCTAGGGACTCCGCAGCTTAATGGCATTGTAGAGAGGATGAACAGGACCTTGACTGAGCGTTCAAGGAGCATGCGGATACACGCAGGGTTGCCCAAGATGTTTTGGGCAGATACAATTAGCACAACAACATATTTGATCAATCATGGGCCATCAGTTCCGCTGAACTTTGGCATACCAGAGGAGGTTTGGAGTGGTAAGAAGGTAAATCTTTCACATTTACGTGTTTTTGGTTGCGTGTCCTATGTGCATATTAGCGATCAAGACAGGGATAAGCTTGATGCTAAATCACAGAAGTGTACTTTCATTGGGTATGGCTGTGATGAGTTTGGTTACCGGTTGTGGGATTACAATAACAGGAAGGTAATCAGAAGCAGGGATGTTGTATTCGATGAGAGGATCATGTACAAGGACAGGGACAGTAAACAGAGCAGCGGGAGTACCATTTTGGATGGGGATATGTTCGAGTGCTTTGGGTTGGAGGATCTTCCAGTTGACAGTGGGGTTGAGCAGAGGTCTGGTCAGGTAAAGGAGAGAGCTTTCGATGAGACAGTTTCAGATGTGGTAGCTCCAGAGACAGGGACTGGTTCAACGGTCAAAGAGTTGAGAATGTCAGCCAGAGTACCCAAGCCAAATCCGAAATATATTTCTTCGCTAGATTACTTGCTTTTGACTGACAGTGGAGAACCAGAGTGCTATGATGAGGTTTTGCAGGTTCCTGAGTCAGCTAAGTGGAAGACTGCGATGCAGGAAGAGATGGATTCTCTTCATTCCAACGGTACTTGACAGTTAGCTCAGCTTCCAGAGGGAAAGAAAGCCTTGCAGGACAAATGGGTTTATCGACTTAAGCAGAAGAGTGATGGCAAGAAAAGGTATAAGGCAAGATTGGTTGTAAAGGGCTTTCAACAGAAAGAGGGGATCGATTATACAGAGATATTTTCGCCGGTTGTGAAGATGGCCACTATCAGAGTGGTGTTGAGTTTGGTTGCTGCTGAGAATCTCTACCTTGAGCAGTTAGATGTTAAAACTGCTTTTCTTCACGGGTACTTGAATGAAGAAATCTACATGAAGCAGCCTGTTGGCTTCATTGTGAAAGGCAAGGAAGAGATGGTGTGCAGGCTCAAGAAGAGTCTGTATGGTTTAAAACAGGCTCCCAGACAGTGGTACAGAAAGTTTGATGGTTTCATGCAGCGCAGTGGAGATCACTATTGTTACTTCAAGAGGTTTGAGTCTAGCTACATCAATTTATTGCTCTATGTAGATGATATGCTCGTAGCAGGATCCTGTGTTAGGGAGATCAACAGGTTGAAACAATAGTTGGCAAAGGATTTTTCTATAAAAGATCTGGGTGCAGCTAAGCAGATGCTTGGGATGAGAATCAGCAGGGATAGGGTTCAGGGAACCTTGCGGTTGAGTCAAGCTGAGTATATGAAATTATGCATAGGAGAAACAAGTCCTAGAGGGGGAGGGGGTGAATAGGACTATCAATTTAAAATTCAGTAGCACCAAGTATATCACATTCACCCCAATTCCATTGCTATTTAATCAACTCAACAATATCAATGCAAAGTAAGTAAAACAAAGAGACAAAGCACAAGATTCGTACACATGTACAGAAATGACTAAATCTCAGGAGCGTCAACTGACGCGTGATAAACGCTAGTCCAACGCTCCTTGAAAAACATGAACGGTCAAAATCTAGACACATGTCCAATGAAACCAATCACACAGATACAACAGCAGACGCCAGGAAACGCTTGACTGCTGCCACTACAATGCCTTAATAAAAAATGTGATTTTTCATGCAAGAATCAATGCTCTCTCCTAAGGTATGAAATGAAAGCATGAACCGTGAAGAATGAGTGCCAAATATGTGAAACTATATGCAAGTGATTGATTCATGAATATACCTTTCTGGAAGAGCTTCACGATGCTTGGTGCAACAAAGGCTCGAGAGCAGATCTTGTGACTTCAAGTGAGGAGCATCTAGACACAACCACTAAAAAACTCTACCACCCGAATAACCCAAAAGAATTACAGACTCCGAAAGGTTCGATACATCCCGGAAAACGCCAATAAAACTAACAATCTCCCCCTTTGGCTTTTCCGGGACAAAAACCTATCCAAAACAAAAAGATACAAGGAAAGAAATGCGTGTAGGCTAGAGAACTTTTCAAAAACTCTAACCTACTACAATCTAAAGTATCCAAGAGCAATGACGAGAGCCTGCAAGAGAAAAACATCCAACCAAGCAATACAAACATAGATAGTATATTGGAACAAGACATTAGCCCAACGGAAGACCAAAGAAATGAACTAGCAAACATATACTAAACCATGCACAAGATGAGTTTCCAACTCTAAGGCACAGTCAAAAAGCATGCAGAATATCCAACTACAAACGATAAGAGAAAGCATGCACAATCACCAAAGGCTATATCAAAGGTAGTAGCAAGTATCAAGTAGCAAGTACGCAAAAGAAAGAGAGTATGTAAAGAGATTACATGGCAATCCTCACTACATCTCTCAAGTGAAGCATCCAAAGACCAACCAACACCAACCAAAACCAACACAATTTCTCCCCCTTTTTTGTCACAGAGGCCAAGAAAGTCAAAGACTAGTCACATTCCCCATCAGTGTCGGCAGAGCACTCCTCATCTTCGTCCTTATCATCATCCTCATCATTGGACTGTTCTCCATTCACACCACCACTGCCGTCACCAAGATTAGCCCCATTATCATCGCCAACTCCCGCAACCGGAGCTGTCCCATAGTTAGACACATAAGAGCGAGTACAACGGGAAAGGGCATCCAAACATTTTGTCATCTCATCAACAATCGTCTCCCTAACATGAGCACAATGGTCCAAAGCCTCAAGACGAGTTTCAACTGTACTTAAACGAACCCCCAAGGCTAAAATGGCAGCTGCAGTCACATCAATCTTATTGTGCAAGGAAGCAAACTCAGTTTTAAGAAAAGCAAGAAGATTGTTGTCACGTGAAGTGGGTGGAACAGAAGAGGACGCGGGAGCCGAAGTGGAAGTAGAAGGGAGAGTTTCCCAAGGGAGTTTGAAGTCCGGTGGAGCATGGAGAGGTGGGAAAGCAGGGGTAATGCGTGGATAATTTGGAGCGGGAGGAGAAGCAGGTATGAGGTGGCGGTCTGGAAGGGTGACTTGAGAGTTGCTACGAGACAAGGTTTGGAAGCAAATAGGTGGAGGTAGTTCAATCTTAGGCTCGCCAACAGTGATATGGACTTTGTGTGCATTGAGAAAGTGTGTAATGAGAGAAGCAAATGGTATGGATGAGGTACCCCGAGGATGGTTAACATAATCATACACATCAGACCACATCTTAGTTGCCAAATCAAATGAGTAACCTCTACCGATTCCATAAAGCAAGTAGGCTTGTGCAAGAGTGACATCCGATGTGTGTGCACTTGGTTCAATGAAAGAGCAAAGAACTTTAAACAGAATGCGATATTGAGGAGTCATGTGTCCTGTTCTAATCTGTTGCAACTCCTTATACACACCACCAGTAATCTCACGCACAATCTCAGTGGGAGCAGGTACAACATCAGAGGGAAGTGGCCACTGAGGGTTTTCAACAGTGGGCAGGTCTAGCATTTCACGAATTGTATGCACAGAAAACACAATGTCTTTGCCACGAGGGCGTGAAGTAAAAGTGCGTGCATCACAGTCACGAGACACAATGTTGTACAAAAATTCTTTAACCATGATCGGATGTGAAGACACATAGCCAGTACAAGCACCCAACCAACCCCTAGCAGTGAATTGAGTGCGCAAACCAATCGATTCAAGTTCATGAACAAGCACATCACGTTCACAAAGTTTAATGCCCCGTTTAGCAAGAGTTTTTTCACAAAAATGTTTAGCTTCATCACTAATCCAATAAGTCCAGCCCTTACGGGGCGCAGGAGGACGAACCCAGGGTTTCTTAGCAGCAGAATTTGGTCCACGGGCCATGGTGGTATGCAAGAGAGTTGAAAAGAGATACTTACAGGGGGGCCCTAGGTGAGGAACCCAGAAAAAACAACAGTAGCACACATTGTGATAGAGGCCCGAAAAGCAGCATTAACCAGTGAACACTTGAGCACAAGTGCTACCGCACAACCCGAGAAATGTGAAACCCATGTCAAAAGTTTAGATCTGAACCCCAGCAACAGGAGTCAGGTTATTGTAGAAAAACGGTCCGAGAGTTGTCACCAAACGGCAAATATCACCTTGAAAGCCCCCTAAAAGCTTCGAGTTCGTTGACTGGATCAGGAAAGACGAACCCCACAAATTTCGATTTCTTGATCTAGCGTGAGAAGAGTAACACCTGATTAAAAAAAAAGTCAATCTCTCACATGGTGAAGGACTCGATTTCAGCCCATATTTGAGAGACAAGGTGAGATAGACTGATGATAGCTTTGGATCGGTCAGGGGAAATGGAGGATATGAGACCCTTGGTTGTAATCGCCAGAGAGAGTGAGTCGGGTAGAGAGAGAGAGAAATGGTTGCAATGACCTGAGAAAGAGATGGATAGGGCAACCCCCATTTCGGACGGCTGAGATCAAATGGGGTTTAACCGAATTATAACATGTGGCCACAAAAACAAAATAGATAAAAATTATCTCCAGACCACTGTATGTGAGCGACACGCGCACGGAGGCAAACAGACCAGATGAAATCTGGACGAAGACTGATTGAACGGACCAGAATAATTTTTTTTTTTTTTAAAAAAAAAAAAAAAATCACGTGCAGGAGATATGGTGAAGCGTCAGTAGACGCGTGGTAACCCTTAGGAAACACTAACTCTCTGAATCTCTCACAAAGCCAACGTGAAAAAAACTTCCCCAACAGGTGAAGAACAAAATTCTTCACAAAAATACACTACACCTGATAGCAAAAACACCACAATCTGAACCTCAAAATTTTCCAAGGCATGGGATAGAAAAACTCCCTTCTTTAAAAAATGAAGGCATTGAGACCCTCTCAACAGCCACAACTCCTTCCCAATCAAAAATGAATTTTCCCAAACATTACCATCCATGACACTGAAAATTGCACAAAATCCTCTGACTCCCCCTAAACAAATGCGTGCGCATCTAAAAGATGATAAAAATGATGGATTAATGTGCAAATGATCACACAAATGTGACTCCCCCTAAGCAAATGCATGACCACTCAAATGCATTATTGAATGGAAAAACATTCTTTCAAGCACACAAAGTCACACAAAAATCAAGTATTTCGACACCAAAGGACACATCTACCTATCATGAACAAGAGGAAGATGAGCACTCTCGTTTCGAGACACAATTTTCGAACACAATCAAGATAGCAAGAGCAATGCATACCAAGTCAATATCATGAGTTCAAGAGATTATCAAGAGAAATTCATGCTCTCCACTATCAAGGTGAGTGAGTGGCCTCTTATGAGATGGTGCAAGAACCTTAAAAATGCCAAGGGACACCCACTCAAATTCCGAGAAAAACTCACACGAGATAGACAAGTGAAGTCAAACCATAAGGCACTTGGACCTAAAGACTTCACGCACAAACCCCATTTCGATTTCCATGACCCAAGAGGTACACACAAATCTAGGATGGTGCAATAATTAGGTAGCCATTCTCCTAGGTGCGAGATCAAAAAGGAGGGGATACAATAGAGCAACAACCCCAAATCAAGAACAAAGGGTTACACAAGGAATACTTTCTTCTTTTCTACACAATGAATACCTTTTGCTTCTTCTACACAATGAGTACCTTTTTCTTCTCCCCCCCAGTTTTTTTTTATTTTTTTATTTTAAACAAGCATGAATTCTTTTGAACAAGGATCTCACTCTTTTATGCACCAAGGAAGCTTTCACACTAATCCCTAGACGGTAGCTCTTGAGAAAAATCAATGAGGGAAAGCATCTAAAGGTGAACTCAAGCATTTGGTCAATCAAGAATCCAATCAAGTAGAGTCCAACCAAGATATGAATGAGTGCCCTTAAACACCAAAATGATCAAGCCCCAAAAGAGTGTGTGCAAATAAAGGAGAGCATGAGATTCACCCGAGTCAATGAACACAACATGATATCAACACGAATGCACACTTCAATGATCTCGATGGTTATGCTCAAATCTCAATGCCCAACCAACAAGTGCATCAAACTTACTCTCATGCATGATGAAAGAAGCATCCACACAACAAGCACACAAGTATTTGTCAAGCAAGCACACAAACAAAAAGACCAAAACATGACCTAAATGCATGCAACAAAAAAAATTGAAAAACAATGCAAACACTAAATGAAAGACACATGAACACTCTAGACTCACATATGACACGAAGCACCCAAGAGTGACATGCAACCCAAGATCCTCAATCAAGAGAAGTTAAACCTATAGACTTCCTAAGGAACTCAAACCTAGCGGAGTCTAAAGGTTTTGTGAAAATATCGGCCTTTTGATCAAGGGTGGAAATGAACTCAAGAGAGATGACACCATCTTCAACGAGATCACGAATGAAGTGATGACGAATGTCTATGTGTTTGGTCCGAGAGTGTTGGACCGATTCTTGGAGATGTTGATCGCACTCGTATTATCACAAAACACGGTCATCGACCCTTGAGCTAATCCATAATCTTGAAGCATTTGCTTCATCCACAAAAGTTGGGTACAACAACTACCCGTTGCAATGTATTCGGCCTCGGCGGTGGAAAGGGACACGCAATTTTGTTTCTTACTATGCCACGCAACCAAACAATTCCCTAAGTAAAAACAGCCACCCGAGGTACTCTTCCGATCATCGGCACTTCCGGCCCAATCGGCATCGGAAAAAGCGGCCAAAGCAACATTGGTTCCACGAGGATACCACAAACCAAGGGACATGGTGCCCCTCACATAGCGAATGACCCTCTTAACGGCGGTCAAGTGAGACTCCTTGGGGTCCGATTGATACCTAGCACAAACACCAACACTAAATGAAATGTCGGGACGGCTAGCGGTGAGATACAATAAGCTCCCTATCATGCTCCTATAAAGTGTGGGATCTACACTCACCCCCTCGGAGTCTTTGGCAATTTTGACACTCGTACTCATCGGAGTGCAAGTGACTTTAGAATCAATCAAGCCAAACTTCTTAACCAACTCTTTAGCATATGTGGACTGACTAATGAAAATTCCATCTTTCAATTGTTTGATTTGAAAACCAAGGAAATAAGTCAATTCACCCATGAGGCTCATTTGAAATTCATGAGACATTTGTGCCCCAAAGTGATGAGCATGTTTCTCGCACGTACAACCAAACACAATATCATCAACATAGATTTGAGCAATGACAAGATCATTTTCAATCTTTTGAACAAACAACGTTCGGTCTACTCCCCCTCGAACAAAACCGTTATTCAACAAATGATCGGTTAAGCGTTCATACCAAGCCCGTGGGGCTTGCTTAAGGCCATAGAGGGCCTTGCGAAGACGGTACACATAAGTAGGGTTAGATGGATCAACAAAACCCTTTGGTTGCTCAACATACACTTCTTCTTTAAGATCACCATTCAAAAAGGCACTTTTGACATCCATTTGAAAGAGTTTGAAACCTAAATGACTAGCCAAGGCAAACAACAACCTAATGGATTCCAACCTAGCAACTAGAGCAAAAGTTTCATCAAAATCTATCCCTTCCATTTGAGAGTACCCTTGAGCGACCAACCTAGCCTTATTTCTAACCACAATGCCACTCTCATCTTTCTTGTTCTTAAAGATCCACTTAGTGCCTATGACATTAGAGTGTGAAGGCCTAGGGACCAAATACCAAACATCATTCCTAACAAATTGTTGGAGCTCTTCTTGCATGGCACCTATCCAATTTTCATCGTCCAAGGCCTCTTCTACCTTTTTGGGTTCTAAGGAGGATGTGTAACACACATAATTGACTTCATTCCTAACCTTCCTCCTCGTCTTCATTCCATCACTAGGATTACCTATGACTTGAGTTATGGGATGGTGAAGCTTAACTCTAGCCGAAGGTTCTTTAAAGGTCAATGGAACAAGATCATGTTGACCAAGTTCTTCATCTTCTAAGGTCACACTACCTTCCGTTTCTTCCTCATTGTCAACTTCTCCCAATGATCCCTCTTCCTTTTCACTAAGAATCACTTCATCATCCTCAACACTCTTGGTAATCTCCCCCTCAAAAATATCCCACATGGGACCATCATCATCATCTCTTCTAGGAGAAGATTCTCCCAAAGAAGTATCATCCACAATCACATTAGCCGACTCTACCAAGGTAGATGTTCTAAGATTGTACACCCTATAAGCTCGACTAGTGGTGGAGTAACCTAGGAAGATACCCTCGTCACTCTTGGAGTCAAATTTTCCCAACAAATCTCCCTCTCTCAAAATGTAGCACTTACTCCCAAACACCCTAAAGTATTTAACCGACGGTTTCTTACCATTCCAAATTTCATAAGGAGTTAAGGATGTCCCCGGCCTAACATACACACGATTGATGGTGTAACAAGCGGTGTTTATAGCTTCGGCCCAAAGATTCCAGGGAACATGTTTAGCATGCAACATGACACGTGCCATTTCTTGGAGAGTTCAATTTTTCCTTTCAACTACCCCATTTTGTTGGGGAGTGCGAGGAGCGGAGAACTCATGCTTAATGCCGTGTTCATCACAAAAAGTGTCAACTTCAAGATTTTCAAATTCTTTACCATGATCACTCCTCACACGGACAATGGAATACCCTTTCTCATTTTGAATCCGTTGACTTAGAGTCTTGAAACAACCATATGCATCGGACTTCTCCCTAAGGTATCCCACCCAAGTGTAGCGGGAGTAATCGTCGACAACCACAAGAATATACTTTTTGCCACCTAGATTCTCGGTTCTAGAAGGACCCATAAGGCATAAGGTCCATGTGGAGCAACTCTAAAGGCTTGGTGGTAGCAACAAGATTAGTTTTCTTATGTGGACTCTTGATTTGTTTCCCCAACATGCAACCACCACACACAAGACCCTTGCCATTTGTAAGTTTAGGCACTCCTCTCACCAATTCATGTTTGGTTATTTTATGCAAGTCATGAAAGTTCACATGCCCAAGTCTTTGATGCCACAATTCAACTTCATCCAACAAAACACGATTGCACACATTAGAGAGATGAGGCTCAACACAATAACAATTATCTTTAGACCTAACTCCCGTAAGAATGCAATCACCTTTCAAGTTTATCACGGAGCAAACATCGTTAGAAAATTGCACATTATGTTCATTGTCACAAAATTGACCTATGCTCAAGAGATTAGCTTTCAACCCTTCAACATACAACACGTCATGCAATTTAGGAAGACCGGGTGAGCAAACGGTGCCGCGACCCACAATTTTACCTTTCTTTCCATCATCAAAAATGACAAGACCACCATCATACATTTCAAGAGAAACAAACATAGCCCTATCCCCGGTCATATGTCTAGAACAACCACTATCAAGATACCACATGCATGCATTGTGAGCTTTATAGGCGGTGTGTGCAACGAGACAAACATGATCAACTTTCTTCCAAGTACGCTTCAAGTTAGGACCATTACTCAAGTTCTTTGCATGCAAAGACAACTTGTTAATCTCTTCAATTATGTATGATGATTGAGATGCAAGATGGGACAACTTGGTGAAAAATTCATCACTTTGAGATTTAGGAGGCGATGGAGTAGCAACACGAGGTCTTCCAACATTAGGTTGACCAAGAACAACACTACGCGGGACAAATCGACTCATGGGTCTTTGTGTTTGACCCCTCTTGTTGTTCTCTCTCTTCAACCGACAACAAAAAGGACGAATATGTCCCTCAACCCCACAATGGTGACAAATAACGATTCTTTGCTTAGAACTCTTAACCCCTCTTGGCTTGCTCTCTTTATTCTTGTTCATGGTATCACACTCTTCATTGGAATCATGACCACAAATATCGAATGGAATGAATTTCTTCTTGGGTGGTTCATCCTTGAGAGGAATGGAATCGGAAGAAGAAGGACTTGAGGTAGTCTCGGCACTCACAAATGAAATTTTCTTTTTAGGCTTTTCACTATGCTTGGAGGGAGGTGATGAATTCAAGAAACCTAGGCCACTCTTATCCCTAAAAGACCTAGTCATCTCCGCTATCCGTGACGCACCACAATCATTCCTTTTTATAACTTCATTAGCCTCAAAAAGTTCTTTCTCAAGTTCAACAATTTTAGACTTCGCCTTTTCAATTTCTTTCAAACCCTCAATCCTCTTCTTTTCAATGAGTTCAAAATTTTCAACCAATTTTGCATTATAGATTTTTAGCTCTTCTAACTCATGGGTGGTGACAACAAGATCCTCTTTGAGAGAAGATTTCTCTTTCTCAACAATTTTAAGATTAGACTCCACTTCCTTCTTTCTTCTCCCAAGTTTTCTAAAGTCTTTGTAAAGTTGATCATAGATCACATTGATAGATTCGACCTCACAATCCTCTTGATCATTTTCAACCATTTTAGCAATTTCCACTTTAGAACTAGATCTCTTGCTCTCAACACTCTCACAAGTTTTCGAAGAAGACTCGGACAACGATTTAGGAGAAGGAGGAGTACCTACCGTAGTGACCAAAGCATTGACATTAGAGTTTCCCTCCCCCAATTCGTAAGCACCGCACTCGCTACCCTCATCATCACTCTCATCTTCCCAAGTGACCTTAAAACCTTTCTTAAACTTCTTTTTAAGAGTATTAGCGCACTCGGATTGAATATGACCGAACCCATGACACTCATGACATTGTATCCCTTGTGGCTTTTTGGTTGTATCAAAAGAAGGTTTCTTGCCACTCGTGTCAAACATGTTCTTCTTATGAGCACTCAAAGGTTTCGGACTCTTGCCAAATTCTTTAGGTTTTCGAAGTGTCACGAACCTCTTATATTTCTTAACAAGCATGGCCAACTCCTCATCATCAAGACTCTCATTCGTGTCACTACCCTCGGTGATTTCCTCTTTATCAATTTTGAAAGCAAGATTCTTACCGGTCTTGGGAATGGACTTCGAAGGTTTGAAGTCCTTCAAGTGATTTAGTTCAAAAATTTGGAGCTTACCAACCAACTCGGCAAAAGTGATCTCATCAACATCCGACCTCTCTTCTATGGAGGTCACTTTGGTCAAGAACCTAGAGGGAAGGGACCTAAGGATCTTACGACACACTTTAAGATTAGAAAGCGGTTCCCCTAGGCTATGGAACATGTTAACAATTTCGGTGAGTCTAGTTATGAAACTATCAAAGTTTTCTTCGTCAAGCATTTTGAGTTCCTCAAACTTTGTGGTGCACATTTGGAGTTTAGACACCCTCACCGTTTCAATACCCTCATGAGAGGTTCGGAGAAGTTCCCAAGCCTCTTTTGCGGTGACACAAGACGAAATGCGATTGACTTCGGATTTGGACAAAGCATTGTAAATAGCATTCAACGCACGTGAGTTAAACTCACACCTCTCGATATCCTCCGGACTCCATTCCGCTTCGTTTTTCTTCCTAACCTCTGTAGTGCTAGCATCCTCAACCGTGGGTTCTTCATAACCATAAAGAATGGACCTCCAAACTCTAATCCCTAACGCAATCAAATGGTTCCTCATTTTTTATTTCCAAAGAGAGTAGTCACTACCATCAAAGTAGGGGGGCCGAGAATTCGACCCACCTTCCATAGGACCCGTCCTATCCATAGCACAACAAGGATCAACTCAAGCAATTAAGCAAACAAAGAGCACACGGGCTCTGATACCAATTGAAATTATGCACAGGAGAAACAAGTCCTAGAGGGGGGTGAATAGGACTATCAATTTAAAATTCAGTAGCACCAAGTATATCACATTCACCCCAATTCCATTGCTATTTAATCAACTCAACAATATCAATGCAAAGTAAGTAAAACAAAGAGACAAAGCACACGATATACGTGGAAACTACTTAGGGTCTAATACCCTAAGCATAAAACCACGGCCTTACTTCTACTTATATTTCACAATTCAAAAGGTACAAGGAGTCCAAAGTCAAGGAATTTACCAACAAGCAACTTTCAATTCCTAGCTCCAACCCTTGAACTAGCACCCGGTGCTCCTTCTTGAATTCGTGAAATCCACGAGCATCATCATCTCGATCTCCGCAACTCCGCGGCTCCGGTTCACCCGGCCATGTAGACTCCAAGGCAAGCAATCATGATAAAAGAAAAAGATTTGATTTTTGAAAAAGTTTTTGTCTAACCAACTCAATCTAGAGGCGATCCACTAAGAAGAAAACACTAGAATGAGAAAAGATGATTGAGGAAGTCTCAAATCATCTCAAAGAGAAGGATAGCACACCAAGAACAAGAGAGATAAGGGGAGGCTTTTCTCTCTCTAAAAGTGCTGAAAAATCTCTCAAGTGTCTGTAGAAAAAGTGCTGAAAAATGGCTTTTATATGTGTGAGATTCGTGAGCACAAAGACAGCCAATGAGAAGTTGACACGCGAGTGTCAACAGACGCGTGCTAACGCTTATCCAGCCCTCCTCAAAGATTGGACGGTCAAGATTCGTACACATGTACACAAATGACTAAATCTCAGGAGCGTCAACTGACGCGTGCTAACGCTAGTCTAGCGCTCCTTGAAAAACATGAACGGTCAAGATCTAGACACATGTCCAATGAAACCAATCAAACAGATACAACAACAGACGCCAGGAAACGCTTGACTGCTGCCACTACAATGCCTTAATCAAAAATGTGATTTTTCATGCAAGAATCAATGCTCTCTCCTAAGGTATGAAATGAAAGCATGAACCGTGAAGAATGAGTGCCAAATATGTGAAACTATATGCAAGTGATTGATGCATGAATATACCTTTCCGGAAGAGCTTCACGATGCTTGGTGCAACAAAGGCTCGAGAGCAGATCTTGTGACTTCAAGTGAGGAGCATCTAGACACAACCACTAAAAAACTCTACCATCCGAATAACCCAAAAGAATTACAGACTCCGAAAGGTTCGATACATCCCGGAAAATGCCAATAAAACTAACAGTATATTGAACGTGTTCTGGAGAGGTTCAATATGCAGGGTGCCAAGCCAGTTGGCACACCCTTGGGAAGTCACTTCAAACTTTCTCAGGGGCAATCACCCAAGACAGATGCATAAAGAGAGTATATGGCCAAGGTTCTGTATACCTCGGCCATTGGTAGCCTAATGTATGCGATGGTGAACACGAGACCAGATATTGCCCATGCAGTGGGAGTTGTGAGCAGGTTTGCTAGCAATCCAAGGAAACAACATTGGGAAGCAGTAAAGTGGATTATGCGATACTTGAGAGGTACCACTGATTTGCCACTTTGTTTTGGGAGAGGGAATTTGACAGTGCAGGGATATGTGGATGCAGACTTTGCCGGTGATCAGGATACGCGGCGAAATACCATGGGTTATATCTATACTATGGGTTCAACAACGGTGTTTTGGGTTTCACGTCTGCAGAAGTTAGTGACTTTATCCACGATAGAGGCTGAGTATGTGACCGTGACTGAGGCTGCAAAGGAGATGATTTGGTTGAAGAGCTTCTTGGAGGAGTTGGGTTTGAAGCAAGAGAACTGCATTCTTTTCAGTGACAGCCAGAGTGCTATACACCTTCCCAAAAATCCAGTGTTCCATGCCAGGACGAAACACATTGATTTGAGGTACCATTTCATTCGTTCGCTTTTGGAGGATGGGGATTTGTTGCTAGAGAAGAGATGATGGGCCTGGAGCCACACCAAGAGGGGTCAGATGACTACGTCCATATTGATTGAGATTATTTGAGGTTTGCAGTTGTTTGTTTGCTGATGCTTCGGTTATCTTCAAGTGGGAGATTGTTGGGGTGCAGACAACCTTCAGCAGTACCGGGGGGTGGGGGCGGGAGCCCCCACGGGACACGAGTGTAACTTTGGCCATAGGCCTGACCTAATTATTTCGCTGTTAGTGTGTAATTAGGGTTATCAGTTTTTCAGAGAAAAACAGAGAGAGGGGCGAGAGAAAACGCAGATCTCAGAGAGATTGCGAGAAGACTTGACTCTTGATTTCAATTTCATAGTGGACTGGTGTGGCTCCCGTGGTTTTTCCTCGCGTTGAGGTTTTCCACGTATATCTGTGTCTAATTTTTCTTTCCGTTTTTCATTACGCACGATTACTTGTTTTTCTGTTCTGTGATTCATTGTTTCCAAGATCCGTAGGGGTGTTGTGGGGTTGCGAAAATCCTAACAGGTTTGGCTCACACTGGTTGAAGAAAAGAAGATCGTGTTTCTGGGTTTGTGGAAAAAAAATGGATATCGGACGAGCTATTGGTATTTTTGGGAAGCTTTGGTGGATATCTTAGATAGAGGTTTTTGTAGTGGAGAACTGAGAAGATTTTTGAGCCATTTTCCGGAGTGTTTTTCTGAAATTTTTTTCAAGAAAACTCGTTCCCTATGTTCAAGAATGGAGAAATGTATTTACAGGTGAAGTTCGCATAGAAATCAAGCAAATCACGGTAAAAAATGGGAGGAAGTCGGTTTGCCGGGTAACCACCGCTTGTGTCGGTAAAAAAACTTAGGGAGAAAGAAAACTTGGCCAACAAGAAAAATTTTGGAGTGCCATACGACATTGGTGCACTGGGCACCGCCGTATGGTGGTCTAAGCGGTCAACTGAGGCGGTGGAAATTTTGGACTGGTGTGCAGCACTATGACATTGCCGTGAGGCATTGTACGGGTGCTACCGAACTTCGTTTGCTAAACTTTGCGGGGCTCTCCCGGGTGCTACCGAACTTCGTTTCGCGCATGGTTGGTACTGTTGAAAAGCTTGTTAAGTCTACTTTCAAACAAAGTGGTTTGGACCAAAAATAATTTGTACATCGAAATGTGTGACCATTTAACCCTCAAGTGGTCAGAAAATAAGTCATTTTTTGTAAAATCCTCACATCTCCCTCATTTCAAAACGAATTAAGAGATATTATATAACGATAAAGAGAGTTTTTAATGTACTGGAAGATGGTGTATACTAGGGTTTATTTTGAAGAGGTTTTCCTTCGAATTTTTGAAAGAGAAAGAGCATCATTCAAGCTTTCAAGAATTTTGTCGATTCGTTTCATCATCCGGGAGTTAAAGATGCCCGTGAATTTTTAAATTTGGATGTCTACAGGTATACCATATTGATTGCCAACCACCATATTGATTACAAGCTTATATCTACTTTTTAGTCCTCTAGTTTATCTGGTAAAACAACGTCCACAGATGGTTGTGCACAGACAGTGCACAGATGGGCTTTTGGGTCCCACACGAACGATCCGAGCCGTTCAATCATCTTAGAATAATTTTCCGAGGGATCCCGTGAGAAATCAGCTCCATTGGACGTGTGTAACTGGTTGATCAAAAAATCCCCCGTTTCATTCAAAGCTTTTGAATGAAACGGGGGACAGTTTTGAATGAAACGGGGGATTTTTGGATCAACCACTTACACAAGTCCGATGAAGCTGATTTCTCGCGGGGCCCCTCGAAAAATTATTCTAAGATAATTGAACGGCTCGGATCTTTTGTGTGGGACCCAAAAATGAGTTCCCGAGACCCATCTGTGCACGGTCTGTGCAAAGCCTTATGTGCACGTAGAAGAGTTCCTAGTTTATCTCATACGGCGGAGCGAAGAAATAAATCGAGACAACCGTGCACATTCAAGGTTTTTAAATTTTGACTTTGATTTTTTGACTAAACGCATATCACCTCGCATCCTCTTGGTTAACAACTGGTACACAACCTTCCGTTGAACCCAAAAAAAAAAAAACAACAACTGGTACACGTGTCTTTTCCCACTTATAAGTACCTAACAGGGTTCCTCCAGAGTCCCAAAAGAGGCCAGTAGATACATAATATTCATGGCAGCTAACCGGGTTCCTGTTCTGCTTTTACTCCTTGTTTGCGGTATGCTACCTACACTCATCCTCTTTGTCCTACTTTGTTTATTCTCTCTCTCTCTCTCTCTAAACTTGCAAATCAAAGATTTTGTTTCAAGGCCCGGTCGTTTCAAGGCCCGGTCGTGAGATTTTTGGGATAGAAAATAAAGTTAACTTCAAAATGATACTCAGTACTCTAGATCTGTCCTTTCTGTTTTTTGGGGAAGAGTAATGTCTCAATTCAGATAAAACAAAGTCTAATGCATACTATTTTAATATCAGAATGGTTGTCCATTAATTTTTTCTTGCTCAAATCCATTTTACTTATGTAACTATAAATGTTGGATCAATCTATTTTTGTACATGTACACCTTGTTTAGTTTGGGTATCAAGATCCACCATGTACGGTCTCCAATAAAATTTTCTTTCTATCTCTCTCTACTCATTACTCGCAAAACCCTCGCTAAAACCCAAACAAAACAAGCCATATGGTATATATGTTAGGGGATAGGGTCTGATACCAGTTCCCCATTGTGTTTTGAATGTCATGGGTATGGTCATATAACCCAAAATTGTGCTAACACGGTAGAGCTCTTAGATACCCTACACTGTATCTCGGGATCGAGTCTCATTCCCCCACCCCATGTAATAAATTAAGAATGACGAATGATAAAAAAAAAAAAAAAACTCTGCAAAATAAAAGTGTTCCGATCAATCATTATTGTGGGCCAAGAAGAAGCCCAAAAATGGTACCCTCTAAAAGGTAGTAATTCACAAGATATTTATTTATTTTTATATTTTTTTTTTTTACCACGGAAAAGATACACGAAGACTCCTATTTCATACTATCAACTGATTCCGCTAATTAAATTTGTTAGTCAATTTTCCTCGCAAGACTTTTAATGTGTTTTTTTTTTCTTGTGCACTTTGGCAACATCAGGCATGTTTTTACTAGCAGTCCAACCAGAGTGCGCTAGGGCTAAAGTTTGCCCTCAATATTGCATAGTTGGAGAGTACATGATATGCGATGGTAAGAAGGAGGCTGCGGCATGCAACTGTTGTTTTGCTGGAAAGGGTTGTACCATTTACTACAGCGATGGAAACTCATCAGTATGCTGATATTTGATACTGGACAAAGATGGACAGTCAAAGAATCGGGCGATTGCTTTTAATAAATACAACGAGATTTACTCTCTCTTTGGCCTATTGACAAATGTGGCTGCTGGATGTTTAATTATAAGAGTAGTACTGTCTCTTAAGTGTGTTCTTAGCAATAAAAACCAAGTATTCTCTTGGTTATTAGTAAGTAGTTGCGACTTTTCACAGCAAATATTACGTTTTTACGGAAGTGGCGGAGCTAAGATTTTGGTTATGTGGAGATTGTATTCCTATGAACTCTTCTTTATTTAATTTTCTTTTGGTGTATTCGTCTTTAGAGTTGTAAAAATATTCCCCTTCCTTTTCCTATATCATAATCTCATGCTCCAAGGAACACGTACTACTATTTTTTGTCTTTTGTTCTTCTGAATAGCCAGTCTATAGTCTATACTAGCCATGGTCTTAGAGCATCTCCGAAAAAACTAAGAGAAATAACTTGGACCAATATATTTTTGCACATGAACGACCCGGATTTTTCCGAATAAAACTCCAAAATGCACTGTATTTCTAGACACTTGCAGGCCCCATTCTCTCAATACCCAATTTACATCACTAAGATTTACAATGGATTTTCCTGTTCCTTTGAGAGTCTCCGTGAAAGCCAAGACCACCAATGCTTCTAGGAGAGTCTGCCCATAAATGGTCAGCCATCGGCTCTGATAGCAGCTGTTACTAGTTGTAGTGGATTCGCTCGCAATGGATTTTCCTACTCCTTTGAGAGTCGTGGTGATAGTTAAGGCCACGAATCCTTCCAGGAGAGTCAACTCATAAATCGTCAAGCATTGGCTTGATATGTACCAGTTTTTGTGAATTCGCGTGCTCAAATCCATAGACAAACACACACAATCGAAAAACAAACCAAGAACAGAAATTTTACGTGGTTCAGACTTAAGTTGATTGTTTAATCATACTCCACGAGGTGCTGGGGTGTTTTTCTATGATGAATGAATAATAAAAGTTTCAATGGGGGCAGCTTTATGTCTTCCTTTTATAGTGCAAGGCAACACAAAAACACTAAAAATGGCTTAAACGCGCGTTTTTCTTTCCCAACTGTCTAGACTGACTTGACCACCATCTGGACGAGATGTTCGGAAATTCCTTCTGAGTTTTAGTCTTGCGCAGGCCATCTCTCTTGGTTTCCGTTCGGACGGTCCTTACCCCTGTCCGAACGAAATCTTCAAAAACTTCCTCTCGGTCTTCTGAAATAGGTTTCATCCCCACAATTCTTCCACTTGAAAACTGATTCTTGGCACTTCCTCCAAACGTTAAAAGTGATCGTCAGACACCAATAGTCACCAACACCACACCCAGTCTCCCACTCAAGCTAAGACACCCACAAATGCTGAACAAGCCTTCATCTTCTCCATAGTAACCACCTTTGTGAACATGTTTGTCGGATTATCCCTTTTGTGAATTTTCTCCAAAGTGAACTATCTATCCTCCAACAAAGAGCAAATAATTAAAGAGATACTTGTAGATACCCCAAATTTAACCCTCGTGCACATTTTTTAAGCCCTGATGATGAAAAGAAACGCTCGAAAAACCTCTTGGAACGATACCCACCGAGTCAAAGGAAGCCAACATGGTCAACAGTGCAGCACGACACTCAACTATACCGCACGGTGCTCCTTCTTTTGCGTACGGCGTCCTTTTCTTGCAATGGCGGTGGAAGAGTGCCGCACAACACAGTTTCAATACCGCACGACACAATTGCAATACCGTGCGGCACTGTCATACATCAGATCGACTTTTGCAGAGAAACTAGCAGCTCCTTTTGTTGACAAACGTTGCCCAGCCTCATGATGATTTCTTGGAGAGGAAAAAGCCTACAATCCTAGCCCACAACCACTTTATTTGGGCAACAAGTTTACCAGGAGGCTACGACGAACTCCCACTACAACAAAATTCATGTATCGCGACGAATCATTTTTGTCTCTAAAACATCAAATTTCCTCACCAAACGAATTGGCGAGGAAAAAATTCGTCGCCTGTTTTCCTCTACTATGGTCGTCGCAGAAAGAATCTTAGCGAGGAAAATTATATTTCCTCGCCTATTTTGCCAATTGGCGAGCAAATTTTTCCTCGCCTATACGAAACAATTGGCGAGCAAATTGTTCCTCGCCTATTTTGACCAATTGGTGAGGAAATGTTGTTTTCCTCGCCTATTTGAAACATTCGGCGAGGAAATCGTTCCTCGCCTATTCGAAACAATTGGCAACGAATTTTTTTTTCCTCGCCTAAACCCCTGAAACTAAAAAAAAGTTTATACATTACCCAGCTCCTCCGCTTCCGCTGGGAATCGAACCAGCGACCTCCCCTATAACAACACGCGACCCTTCCACCACACCAACTTCCTTTTCAATGAAAAATTCTACAATTTTAATGTATAAACTTTTTTTTACTTCTTTTCACCTCTCTAAATTTGTTTTCTAATCTTTCTGTCTAATTTTAGTCCCTTTGTAGTGTTTCTTTAAACTTGTTCTTGAATTTTTAATTGTTATTTTCTTTTACGCAACCCTTCCACGACACCAACTTCCTTTTCAATGCGAAGTTCTACAACTTTTAATGTACAAACTTTTTTTTACTTCTTTTCACCTTTCTAATTTTTTTTTAAAAAGCTTTCTATCTAATTTTAGTCCCTTTGTAGTGTTTCTTTAAACTTGTTCTTAAATCTTTAATTGTTATTTGCTTTTACGCAACCCTTCCACCACACCAACTTCCTTTTCAATGCAAAGTTCTACAATTTTTAATGTATAAACTTTTTTTTACTTCTTTTCACCTCTCTAAATTTTTTTTTCTAATCTTTCTGTCTAATTTTAGTCCCTTTGTAGTGTTTCTTTAAACTTGTTCTTAAATCTTTAATTGTTATTTGCTTTTACGCAACCCTTCCACGACACCAACTTCCTTTTCAATGTGAAGTTCTACAACTTTTAATGTATAAACTTTTTT
The DNA here is from genome assembly GCA_016920895.1 of Vaccinium myrtillus. Taxonomy (NCBI): domain Eukaryota; kingdom Viridiplantae; phylum Streptophyta; class Magnoliopsida; order Ericales; family Ericaceae; genus Vaccinium; species Vaccinium myrtillus. The sequence continues at coordinate 17,857,764 of CM029273.1, forward strand.
TTACTTCTTTTCACCTTTCTAATTTTTTCTTTTTAAAAAGCTTTCTGTCTAATTTTAGTCCCTTTGTAGTGTTTCTTTAAACTTGTTCTTAAATCTTTAATTGTTATTTGCTTTTACGCAACCCTTCCACCACACCAACTTCCTTTTCAATGCAAAGTTCTACAATTTTTAATGTATAAACTTTTTTTACTTCTTTTCACCTCTCTAATTTTGTTTTTCAAATCTTTCTGTCTAATTTTAGTCCCTTTGCAGTGTTTCTTTAAACTTGTTATTAAATCTTTTATTGTTATTTGCTTTTACGCAACCCTTCCACGACACGAACTTTCTTTTCAATGCAAAGTTTTACAACTTTTAATATATAAACTTTTTTTTACTTCTTTTCACCTCTATTTTTTTTTAAATCTTCCTGTCTAATTTTAGTTCCTTTATACTGTTTCTTTAAACTTGTTTCTTAAATCTTTTATTTATTTGCTTTTACTGAAGTTTTTACTTTCTAGCCCGAGCTCGAACCTGCGACTTTGCCTTTGCAGGTCCCAACACCTATCCATCACGCCACTCTCCGATTCAAGCATCAATGTCAATTTTTTTCTATCATTTTGTTTCTCTCCACTTTTAAGATCTCTGTGCATGAACTCTCCGATTCCAAAATGCAAATCTTTCAACTGCAAACTCGGGATCCATGCCCGGTCCTTTCGTTTCATTTCATATTGTTGTTACGATTTCTTTAAAGTATTTTAATTTATTCAGATAATAACCTTTATGAAAATATTAATTTATTCAAGAATTCTTTGATTTTGTAAAATTCGTTCACTATAAAAGAAAATTGAAAATAACTTGTGAACTTAAATGTACATCATTGACGAGAACTAGAGAGAAAAATAATTTCATTTTTATCATTACTAAAAAATGTGAAAAATTATTTTTCTAATAATGTCTTATAATATTAGTGAGCTACTAAAGTTAATTATATCTCATCATTGAGATAATACAACACATCTATATCAAAATCTCAATAGTCCCAGAAAAGGTGAGGAAATATTTCGTCACCTAATATTAACATTTGGCGGCGAAACAAAATTTCCTTGCCTATTCTGAACAATTGGCGAGGAAACTAGCTTTTCCTCGCCAAATCTTAGCTTTTTGAAGAGGAAATATAATTTTATCGCCAATCTTAGCTTTTTGGCGAGGAAATTCAAATTTCGTCCCCACATGGTAGCCTTTTAGCGAGGAAATGTTCATTTCCTCGCCAAATCTTAGTTTTTGGGCGAGGAAAGATAATTTTGTCGACATAGTGTACTCCTTACCGACGAAATCGATTTTCTCGCCATAAAGACCCATTTGGCGAGGAAATTTGAATTTCCTAGCCAGCTTTCGTCGCCATAGTTACTTTTTTTTTGTAGTGTCCGGCTATAAATCCCGACCGGTTCCGGATGAACAAGGCATGGAAAAACCATGAGAAATCTCTCCTAAATTCTGCCCAAAGCTCTACCTATGTCCTAATTCACCTATTACTACTACTCTCGATCTCTAGAAATAATTTCTAAGCCTTACCAAAGAAAACCCAGTTGGGAAATCGAGTACTTTGCTTCGGCCCGAAACCGCGCCCTAGCTTTTCCATGTTCAGTTCACTCAAGAAACCAAGCAACCTCATTGCCGTATTGGAGCAAGGTCAGAAGCACGAAGGAGGTCGAATCTAGAGCTAGAAGCTCAAGGAGGGCGTTCGTTCCCGGAGGTTTCGTCTGAAGGTAGAGATTCCATGGCTTAGGTACTCTGAGGGGTGATACCAAGTGTAAGGTGATCTTCCATATATATCACTCTTGTGATTGGTAGAACAATGTTTCAATAAGAATAATTAAATCGAAAACCTCCCGATTACGCCGTACGGTGAAAATATCGCTTTGTACGAGGTACTCCGATGAGGAGGAACATTTTAAATCCAAAAACATAATTTTTCAATCCAAAATAATCAGTTTTTATCAAGTTTCGAGCTTTGGATACGCTTCTATTTAATTTCTGTTGAAAAACCAAGTTTTCAAACCGTTTGCTGGGTAAACAGTGCCGCATGACACCATCTGTACCGCACGGTACACTTGGAGTGCCGCACGTCATTCTTTTAAAAATTTGACCGTTGGCTGAGTAGACAGTACCGCACGACACCCTTTCTGTACCGCACGGTACACTTAAAGTGTCGTACGGTACTCTTTTTAAAACTCGAAATTTAAAATCATTTCCCTTTAAAAATAGTTTGAGAAAATGGTTTTTCTTTTAATTATTTGCCGTTATTTCATTAGTTGTATTATTTGTTGTCTATTTCAATGTTTAAATTATTTATCTTGCATGATTAATTGTTTATTTGAATAAAGTTTTAGCATTAAAATATTTTCTAAAAATTCCACAAATATTTAGTGAAGACCGATTTTTAATTTGGCGAGCGACGTTTCTTAAAAACCTTCCCCGTTCGTAACTTGGCTCCCGAATAAAAAAACATCTCTGGTTTTGAAATCAAATTGGGTATACCATATTGATTGCCACCCACCATATTGATTACAAGCTTATCTCTACTTTTTGGTCATCAAGTTTATCTCATACGGCAGAATGAAGAAATAAATCGAGACAACCACACACATTGAAGGTTTTTACAAGTTGACTTTGAATTTTTTTTTTTTTGACTAAGCATATCGCCTCGCATCCTCTTATTAGTTAACAACTGGTACAGTGGTACATGTGTCTTGTACCACTTATAAGTACCTAGCCCCACACAAAATGTAGTCTTAATTGGACACCTGAATGTGCCGAAGGGACACAACGTTGCATGCTATCCTATTGGGAAAACTTCAAAAAAGCTTCTGAACTTTCACCCAAATGCTTCATAGGCCTCCAAACTTTGCGAAATTTCAATTACACCTCCAAACTTCACACATTTTACTCAAAAAAGCCCACGCCGTTACTTCCCGTCTAAAAACTAACGGAAAACGCTTACCTATCCTGTGGACCCTCCTCGTGGAGGGAATTACCACTCGTTTTGGAGGGAATTCGAACCACGTGACATTCACGTGCCTAGAGACACATGTATAATGCACCCTCAGACCAACTTCCTCATTCTTAATTCGAAACACGTATATGGCTTTTTTGTATGGAACCTGTGATGGCCTTTCATGTATGATCCTGTGATGGCTTTTTACACTTAGGATTAATTCTTCTTCATACACAAAAGAATTAAGAAACACAAAGCTTCATTACCATACATTAATAAAAGGGTAATTACATTACATTATCCATTAACTTCATACACCACCACAAAAACCAAAGAAATACATACCCTTAGCCTTACCCATACCCAGTACATACTTAAACACCACCACTAACCCTTACACACCAAATACATAGGCAAAAGCCCTACATTGTGATCTCTGCCTCCATTCTGTTTCCCCTCTTGAGTAGCCTTGAAATTATTTGCACTGACCTTGCACACATTGGTGGATCAAACCAAGAAAAGTCTTTCTAGCTATCATTTGGACAAGAAACAAACCTTATTCCTGGGTTGATTGTTGTCCAAGAGGTGTGCATCTCTCTCCGGTTGCCACAAATTTTGCAAGGATTGTCTTCCATGAAGTTGCCAATGTCACGGTGGGTTCTCATTTTTCAGGTGAGAGAGAGAGAGAGAGAGAGAGAGAGAGAGAGAGAGAGAGAGAAGATACCAGTCGTTTAAGAGAAGAGAGGAGAAGAAATGAAAAAGGGCAGTACGGTTTTAGATTTGTGGGAGTGGATGAATATATAGGATAGAGTGAAGGAGGGTGAAAATGGCGGGATAAAGTGAAGGAGGGAGACACTGCAACATGCATTTCCCTCCAAAAAGAGGGCCCAAATCGATTTCCGTTAGTTTTTGGACGGGAAGTAACGGCGTGGGCTTTTTTGAGTAAAATGTGTGAAGTTTGGAAGTGTAATTGAAATTTTGCAAAGTTTGGAGGCCTATGAAGCATTTGGGTGAAAGTTCAGAGGTTTTTTTGAAGTTTTCCCTATCGTATTTGCACACAAAATTTCCTCCTTCCAGATTCCCAAAAGAGGTACAGTTCAGGGGGTGTCTATGTGATTTACCCTTTATTTTAATATCGGAATAATGACACGACGTTAGGCATTTGAGGTTGTTTCCTTGGCTCAATACAATGATCGGAATCATTTACTTTATAGAACTTGTTCATAGGATATCCACATAAAAGAATTAGCTATATTAGCAAAATATATTTTGCCCATGAAAAAAATGGAGAGTAGAAGTTTCAAAACATAGTTGTCCATTAAATTTTTCTTGCTCAAATCCATTTTACTTATGCAACTGTAAATGTTGAATAAATCTATTTTTGTACAGGTAAAAACTACTCATCTAACTCTGCAAAATGAAATTGTTTTGCTGGAAAGAATTGCACCATTTACTACAGCGATGGAACCTCATCAGTAAGTATGCTGATATTTGAAACTGAGCAAAGTTGGACAGTCAAAGAAATGGGCAACTGCTTTTAATAAAGTTTTATTTACCAGGATATTCTTGTAAGTTCACGTTTTTCATCGGACACCATCTATACGAATTTTATCTACCATGAGACCCCCTGTAACTATTAAAATTGTCCCATCCTTGCCTTCCGTCAACCATTCGATCCCCTACCATTATATTTGGGCTAAATATGTGACTTGATCTACCAATTGTGCCCCCCACCCATTTTCCATCACATTAGGAGGCTCCAATCCACGCAAAAGAGGAAGAGAATCCCCTCTTAATAACAGTCCATTTTCCCTCATCATCAGTTGATAGACCTCACTCTAACTGAGGAGCTCAGGCTAGACACTAGGCGAGACGGTCAGGCGGATCGGAAGGCTTAGGTGAGGTTGAACCATACGATCGCTGCACAGCCACCGCCAACAATCATATGATCCGATATTCGATCGATGTGATTTTTGACGTGGTTGTAATTCTCAACTGAGTTCCAAAAACAAAAGGATTCCGGTCTTTTTTTTTTTTTTTTCCTTTTTTATAATTGGCTCAAAATGAGCTCATGATGAAGTTGCCAAAACTGACTCACATCGTAACACTTTCGGTGGATTTGATTTCAAGCTTTGTCTCTACTTTTTAGTCAAGTTTGTCTCATATGGCAGAACGAAAATTGAGACAACCATACACATGAAAGGTTTTCACAAGTTGACTTGATTTTTTTGACTAAATGCATATCACCTCCGCATCCTCTAAGTTATCAACTGGGATCTTTGCCCCCTTATAAGTACCTAGCCCAAAGCCATCTTCCTGCAGAG